>JAAQRG010071209.1:4443-33446 GCA_011634625.1 Babylonia areolata
TTTGGAGTGGTGGTCTGGGTGCTAGTCCTTGATGAGACGATGAAACAAGGTTCCATGTGCAGCAACGACCCACGATTTGTCATTGTCTCTGTCTGTCTGTGTCAAGGCAAGGCAAGGCAACTGAAGGCAAGGCAAGGCAAGGCAAAGCAGGGCAGGGCAAGGCAAGGCAACGCAACGCAACGCAACGCAACGCAACGCAGGGCAGGGCAAGGCAAGGATAGGCAAGACAAGCCAAGGCAAGGCAAGGCAGGGCCTGAATCTGTCTGTTGCTACACTTCTCTGTTTCCAGGTGGTCTGAATCTGTCTCTATACACTTCTCTGTTTCCAGGTGGTCTGAATCTGTCTGTCGCTACACTTCTCTGTTTCCAGGTGGTCTGAATCACACTGCTGTCTGTCTCCACACTTCTCTGTTTCCAGGTGAGTGCAGGATTCTGTCTGTCTCCACACTTCACTGCAAACCCGGGTGAGATTACTGTGTCTGTGCCACACTTCCTCACCTGATTCCGAAGGGTGATTGCGATTCTCTCCACACTTCTCTGTTTCCAGGTGGTCTGAATCTGTCTGTCTCTATACACTTCACTGTTTCCAGGTGGTCTGAATCTGTCTGTCGCTACACTTCTCTGTTTCCAGGTGGTCTGAATCTGTCTGTCTCCACACTTCTCTGTTTCCAGGAGGTCTGAATCTGTCTGTCTCTATACACTTCACTGTTTCCAGGTGGTCTGAATCTGTCTGTCGCTACACTTCTCTGTTTCCAGGTGGTCTGAATCTGTCTGTCTCCACACTTCTCTGTTTCCAGGAGGTCTGAATCTGTCTGTCGCTACACTTCTGTGTTTCCAGGTGGTCTGAATCTGTCTGTCGCTACACTTCTCTGTTTCCAGGTGGTCTGAATCTGTCTGTATATACTTCTCTGTTTCCAGGTGGTCTGAATCTGTCTGTCGCTACACTTCTCTGATTCCAGATGGTCTGAATCTGTCTGTCGCTACACTTCTCTGATTCCAGGTGGTCTGAATCTGTCTGTCGCTACACTTCTCTGATTCCAGGTGGTCTGAATCTGTCTGTCGCTACACTTCTCTGATTCCAGGTGGTCTGAATCTGTCTGTCGCTACACTTCTCTGTTTCCAGGTGGTCTGAATCTGTCTGTCGCTACACTTCTCTGATTCCAGGTGGTCTGAATCTGTTGCTACACTTCTCTGTTTCCAGGTGGTCTGAATCTGTCTGTCGCTACACTTCTCTGTTTCCAGGTGGTCTGAATCTGTCGCTACACTTCTGTGTTTCCAGGTGGTCTGAATCTGTCTGTCGCTACACTTCTCTGATTCCAGGTGGTCTGAATCTGTCTGTCGCTACACTTCTCTGATTCCAGGTGGTCTGAATCTGTCTGTCTCCACACTTCTCTGTTTCCAGGTGGTCTGAATCTGTCTGTCGCTACACTTCTCTGATTCCAGGTGGTCTGAATCTGTTGCTACACTTCTCTGTTTCCAGGTGGTCTGAATCTGTCTGTCGCTACACTTCTCTGTTTCCAGGTGGTCTGAATCTGTCGCTACACTTCTGTGTTTCCAGGTGGTCTGAATCTGTCTGTCGCTACACTTCTCTGATTCCAGGTGGTCTGAATCTGTCTGTCGCTACACTTCTCTGATTCCAGGTGGTCTGAATCTGTCTGTCGCTACACTTCTCTGTTTCCAGGTGGTCTGAATCTGTCTGTCGCTACACTTCTCTGATTCCAGGTGGTCTGAATCTGTTGCTACACTTCTCTGTTTCCAGGTGGTCTGAATCTGTCTGTCGCTACACTTCTCTGTTTCCAGGTGGTCTGAATCTGTCGCTACACTTCTGTGTTTCCAGGTGGTCTGAATCTGTCTGTCGCTACACTTCTCTGTTTCCAGGTGGTCTGAATCTGTCTGTCGCTACACTTCTCTGATTCCAGGTGGTCTGAATCTGTCTGTCTCCACACTTCTCTGTTTCCAGGTGGTCTGAATCTGTCGCTACACTTCTCTGTTTCCAGGTGGTCTGAATCTGTCTGTCTCCACACTTCTCTGTTTCCAGGTGGTCTGAATCTGTCTGTCTCTATACACTTCTCTGTTTCCAGGTGGCCTGCATCTGTCTGTCGCTACACTTCTCTGTTTCCAGGTGGTCTGAATCTGTCTGTCGCTACACTTCTCTGTTTCCAGATGGTCTGAATCTGTCTGTCTCTATACACTTCTCTGTTTCCAGGTGGTCTGAATCTGTCTGTCGCTACACTTCTCTGTTTCCAGGTGGTCTGATTCTGTCTGTCTCTATACACTTCTGTTTCAAGGTGGTCTGAATCTGTCTGTCTCTATACACTTCTGTTTCCAGGTGGTCTGAATCTGTCTGTCGCTACCCTTCTCTGTTTCCAGATGGTCTGAATCTGTCTGTCTCTACACTTCTCTGTTTCCAGATGGTCTGAATCTGTCTGTCTCTACACTTCTCTGTTTCCAGATGGTCTGAATCTGTCTGTCTCTATACACTTCTCTGTTTCCAGATGGTCTGAATCTGTCTGTCTCTATACACTTCTCTGTTTCCAGGTGGTCTGAATCTGTCTGTCTCTATACACTTCTCTGTTTCCAGGCGGTCTGAATCTGTCTGTCTCTACACTTCTGTTTCCAGATGGTCTGAATCTGTCTGTCTCTACACTTCTGTGTTTCCAGGTGGTCTGAATCTGTCTGTCTCTACACTTCTGTGTTTCCAGGTGGTCTGAATCTGTCTGTCTCCACACTTCTCTGTTTCCAGGTGGTCTGAATCTGTCTGTCTCTACACTTCTCTGTTTCCAGGTGGTCTGAATCTGTCTGTCTCTACACTTCTCTGTTTCCAGGTGGTCTGAATCTGTCTGTCTCTATACACTTCTCTGTTTCCAGGTGGTCTGAATCTGTCTGTCTCTACACTTCTCTGTTTCCAGGTGGTCTGAATCTGTCTGTCTCTACACTTCTGTGTTTCCAGGTGGTCTGAATCTGTCTGTCTCTATACACTTCTCTGTTTCCAGGTGGTCTGAATCTGTCTGTCTCTACACTTCTCTGTTTCCAGGTGGTCTGAATCTGTCTGTCTCTACACTTCTGTGTTTCCAGGTGGTCTGAATCTGTCTGTCTCTATACACTTCTCTGTTTCCAGGTGGTCTGAATCTGTCTGTCTCTACACTTCTCTGTTTCCAGGTGGTCTGAATCTGTCTGTCTCTACACTTCTGTGTTTCCAGGTGGTCTGAATCTGTCTGTCTCTATACACTTCTCTGTTTCCAGGTGGTCTGAATCTGTCTGTCTCTACACTTCTCTGTTTCCAGGTGGTCTGAATCTGTCTGTCTCTACACTTCTGTGTTTCCAGGTGGTCTGAATCTGTCTGTCTCTATACACTTCTCTGTTTCCAGGTGGTCTGAATCTGTCTGTCTCTACACTTCTCTGTTTCCAGGTGGTCTGAATCTGTCTGTCTCTACACTTCTGTGTTTCCAGGTGGTCTGAATCTGTCTGTCTCTATACACTTCTCTGTTTCCAGGTGGTCTGAATCTGTCTGTCTCCACACTTCTCTGTTTCCAGATGGTCGGACAGACATAGAGAGAGGGAGGGAGGGGGTGTGAGGAGAGCAGAGCAGAAAGGAAAGAGTATGACGTCGACAGTCGTGGGACCTAAACGAAGGGGTGCAACTCTCCTGTCGTTTCCTGTCGTTCGTGCTTCGGTGGGTTGTCGTTCTTTAGCAGTATCAAAAATAATTGTAATCTGGACAAGGTGGCCGCCATAATTTGACGGGTGAAGGTCGCAGAAAAGGTAGGGCGGCAAAGTGTATACAGGTTTGGTGGACTGAAGACATGTACTGTTATTATTCCCAGACGGCTAGTCTACTTTTTTGGACAGGTTATAAAGTTTTCCTGATTCAGCTGTTCTGTGTGTGTGTGTGTGTGTGTGTGTGTGTGTGTGTGTGTGTGTGTTTCTCTGTCAGGGCCATCTTTATGTCACTGGTTCAGGTCTGTGTTCCCCCAGCTTTTCTTTCAGCCAAGTCTACGTTCCCCAGGTCTATGTTCCCCAGGTCTATGTTCCCCAGGTCTATGTTCCCGGGTTCAAGTCTGTGTTCCCCCAGGTCTGTGTTCTCTGTGTCTGTGTTCCTCCAGGTCTGTGTTCTCTGTGTCTGTGTTCCCCCAGGTCTGTGTTCCCCCGTGTTCCCCCAGGTCTGTGTTCCCCCAGGTCTGTGTTCTCTGTGTCTGTGTTCCCCCAGGTCTGTGTTCTCTGTGTCTGTGTTCCCCCAGGTCTGTGTTCTCTGTCTGTGTGTTCTCCCAGGTCTGTGTTCTCTCTGTCTGTGTTCCCCCAGGTCTGTGTTCTCTGTCTGTGTGTTCCCCGAGGTCTGTGTTCTCTCTGTCTGTGTTCCCCAGGTCTGTGTTCTCTGTGTCTGTGTTCCCCCAGGTCTGTGTTCCCCCAGGTCTGTGTTCTCTCTGTCTGTGTTCCCCAGGTCTGTGTTCTCTCTGTCTGTGTTCCCTCATGTCTGTGTTCTCTGTCTGTGTTCCCCCAGGTCTGTGTTCTCTGTGTCTGTGTTCCCCCAGGTCTGTGTTCCCCCGGGTCTGTGTTCCCCCAGGTCTGTGTTCTCTGTCTGTGTGTTCTCCCAGGTCTGTGTTCTCTCTGTCTGTGTTCCCCCAGGTCTGTGTTCTCTGTCTGTGTGTTCCCCGAGGTCTGTGTTCTCTCTGTCTGTGTTCCCCAGGTCTGTGTTCTCTGTGTCTGTGTTCCCCCAGGTCTGTGTTCCCCCAGGTCTGTGTTCTCTCTGTCTGTGTTCCCCAGGTCTGTGTTCTCTCTGTCTGTGTTCCCTCATGTCTGTGTTCTCTGTCTGTGTTCCCCCAGGTCTGTGTTCTCTGTGTCTGTGTTCCCCCAGGTCTGTGTTCCCCCGGGTCTGTGTTCCCCAGGTCTGTGTTCTCTGTGTCTGTGTTCCCCGAGGTCTGTGTTCCCCAGGTCTGTGTTCTCTGTGTCTGTGTTCCCCGAGGTCTGTGTTCCCTCAGGTCTGTGTTCTCTGTCTGTGTTCCCCCAGGTCTGTGTTCTGTGTGTGTGTGTGTGTGTGTGTTCCCCCATGTCTGTGTTCTGTGTGTGTGTGTTCCCCCAGGTCTGTGTTCTCCCGGGTGTATATTCCCTGTGTCTGTGTTTTCCAAGGCCCGTGTGCCTATCCCCTAAGTCTGTGGCCACTGCTGACGACCCCAAAGTGCTGGGATTGCTGGTGACCCCAAAGTGTTGGGATTGCTGGTGGCCCCCAATGCTGATGACCCCAAAGTGCTAGGATTGCTGATGACCCCCAATGCTGATGACCCCAAAGTGCTAGGATTGCTATGACCCCAAAGTGCTAGGATTGCTATGACCCCCAAAGTGCTGGGGTTGTTGATGACCCCAAAGTGCTAGGATTGCGTTGATGAATTTGTCATGTCTGTGGCCACTGCTGATGACCCCAAAGTGCTGGGATTGTTGATGACCTCAAAGTGCCGGAATTGCTGGTGACCCCAAAGTGCTGGGATTGCGTTGATCACCCCAAAGTGCTGGGATTGCGTTGATGAATCTGTCATGTCTGTGTGTGTCCCCTCTCTGTCCTCAGGTGTCCATTCCCTGTCTGTCTGTGTCTCTGTGTCTCTTTCTCTCTGTCTGTGTCTCTGTGTCTCTTTCTCTCTGTCTGTGTCTCTGCCTGTCTGTCTTCTCTCTGTCTGTCTGTCTCTTTCTCTCTTTCTCTCTGTCTGTCTCTTTCTCTTTGTCTGTCTGTCTGTGTCTCTGTCTGCCTATCTCTTTCTATCTGTGTCTCTCTTTCTCTCTGTCTCTCTTTCTTTGTCGTTGCCTCTATCTCTTTCTCCCTGTGTCTGTCTGTCTGTATCTCTTTCTCTCTATCGTTGTCAACGTGTATCTCTTTCTCTCTGTCGTTGTCTCTGTCTCTTTCTCCCTGTGTCTGCCTGTCTCTCTTTCTCTCTGTCTTTTTCTCTCTGTGTCTGTCTGTCTGCCCATCCACGTGTGTGTGTGTGTGTGTGTGTGTGTGTGTGTGTGTGTGTGTGTGTGTGTGTGTGTCTCATCCCGCACACTCTTGCAGTGTGTGTGTGTGTGGGGGGGGGGGGGTGAGGGGTGAGAAGGCCCGGGGTAGTGGGGGAGGCAGACGGGGGGGGGGAGGTAAGCTGAGGGTTAAGGAGGACCTGCGGCAGACGGGGGGCGCTGTCAATGGCGAGGCGGGACAGGAAAGTGGAGGGGTGGGGGTGAGGGGAGAGGAGGCTGACACAAGGAGGAGAGGGGGGGGGGGCGAGGAGGGAGAGGGGAAAGCCGCACGTCAAAGTTCTCCTCTCAGTCGTTACTTCCGCCTCGACACATACGTCATTTCACGAGGTCCCAGTCTCCTGAGCTCTTCGCTTCATTGACTTCTGTCGCCCCGTGAAAAAAAGGACCAATTAGGAAATAAAGGGCGACAGTGAGAGTCAGGTACAAAGTTTGGGTTTCCTCTGCAGGGGTGAGTCATTTCTGTGGGAGTCACAGTTTGGTTTGGGTGCCGCATGATGGAAGGAAGTCGCCCTGTGCCTACTTTCAGGGGGCTAGGGTTCAAACCTTCCTTTATCTGTCTGGGGAAAAAGGAAAAGAAAAGAAATTTGGTTTTGGAGGGAACATGAAAAAGTGTTGATGAAGCAAAAACTGGTTTGTGTGCAGACTTTCTTCTTCTTCTTCTTCTTCTCCTTATTGTTTTGTGCGTTTTTGTCTCCGTTTGTGTGTATGTCTATCTGTCACACACACACATACACACACACACACACACACACACACACACACACACACACACACACACACACACACGCACACACACACACCTTACGCCACTCTCTCAAAAACATGAGATTTTCTCACGCACTTGTCCGCACGACTAGTGGCTTACTCATACCCACCCCCTCCTCTCTCTCTCTCTCCGTCTCTCTCTCTCTCTCTCTCACACACACACACACACACAAACACAACAACCCACCCACACACAAGTTGGGTTACGCTGCTGGTCAGGCATCTGCATAGCAGATGTAGCGCAACGTATATGGATTTGTCCGAACGCAGTGACGCCTGCTTGAGTTACTAATACTGATACTCACACACACACACACACACACACACACACACACAGACGCACGCGCACTGGCACACGCACACACACACACGCGCGCGCGCACACGCACATACATTCACTCCATGAGCATTCATACATTCATTAATACACTGGTTTGTCCGTTCGTAATCCATTCATTAGCAGACTGGTAGGTTTACATGTTGCTGTTTACTGTTAATTATGTTGATGGGAAAAAGCCAACTTCTTCTCCTTCTGCGTTCGTGGGCTGCAACTCCCACGTTCACTCGTATGTACACGAGAGGGCTTTTACGTGTATGACCGTTTTTACCCCGCCATATAGGCAACCATACTCCGCTTTCGGGTGTAGAAAAAGCCAACAAAACAGAGCAAAACAAACAAAACAGCTTTACCACCCAATGCAAACCAAAATAACACATCAAACCAGAATAAAGAAGACGCTGTGTGTTCATTGTGGATTGTTGTAACTTGCTGGTTGTGGTATCGAACAACAACTTGAGCCAAGCTGTTCACTTCATTCCCGTTTGTTTGCGAGTTTCAGTTTGTTTCAGGTTCAAGGAGGTTTGTAGGTGTCGAAGCGTGCGGGCTGATTCATATACGCAACGTCACATCTGCTGCATAGAAAGTAAAGGGAGGAAGCAGATGCCTCCCCCAGGTCCACCCCTTGGAACGCCAGACGGACCGCCCACCCGGACAGACAGACATCCAGGACTCACCCCACGAACGACGCAACCTCCACAGAACCATTCCCCAAGACCCGAACATGTTGACCAGCCAACTGGTCATTAGAAAGTAAACATTGGGGAGTTTCTATTATACTCCTACTTTGGTTAAATATACTTACCATGTCAAACTGATGCAAACAAAGCCAGTCTGTTAAAACTTTGCTGCTCTTGGTCAAAATTTCGCGGCAACTCGGTGATAAGACGTCTCGCGAATAGTCCAGCAGTCTTCTAGCCAATCAAACGCCATTTCCGGCTGGTGCTAATTGCTCATTCTCTACGTTTATTTGACCAGTGCTTATAGACCCAGCCCGCTGGTCAGGCTTTGAGAGGAAGAGAGAAAAATGTTTGAATGTTGAAGACAGCAAACAACCGACCACGCCGGTCAAAACACCAGCCATCCAGCCGGCCAGCCAAGCACCTACACGATCATGTCAGCAAACCAGCAACACGGCCTCCCACCCCCACTCCCCACTCCACCATTTTCCTTCCTTGTCCCCTTCTGACTGGTGGGACCCCCACCCACCATTAACCACTGTCAAAAACAAAAAAACAAAAAACAAAAAAATCTAAATTCCTGGATGCTTAAATGGGGCAGAAGGAATCCCACTTTAGCATCCAAAATCCCTGAGCTGATTTTAGGATGCTCAAGTGCGACTTTACCAGAACACATACACAAGTGCCCATTAAAAAACAAAATGTAAAATCAATTAACATTAATTAAGCTACATCTCCAATGTAAGTCTGTATGTATGCATTCCTGCATGCAGTTAGTGTGTGTGTGTGTGTGTGTGTGTGTGTGTGTGTGTGTGTGTGTGTGATCATCCATGCATGCTTGTGCATGTGTGCACATGAGCACTCGTGTGTGCGTATGTGTGTGTGTGTGTGTGTGTGTGAACTAGAACTTTTTTTCTTTTTGTTGTTGTTGACAAACATGTTTCTGTATTCTGCTGTTTTAAGCTCTTCACATGCAAGCATGTTTTTGCACACACACACACACACACACACACACACACACACACGAGGCACACAAAACAATGCAACAAACACATGGTTCATAAAATATCCCTTTACCATCAACTTGATAAACTCATTAATAAACAATTCAACAAAAGAAGTTATGCCAAAATACTTGAGGCACTTCTTCCAACCCTACACATCAGATAAAATCACCTACAGAATAAAAGTCATGGAAAGAAGTTATGCTAAAAATTTTATCAATACTCAGTGGGTGTTACATCTATAAAATAATCACAGACAATGAACCGTTCCGTTAACAATCAGCCTTTCCAACTTGAATTAATCTGGCAGTACTGCAACTTGTAAGAAAAGAAAAGAAAAATGAAAGGGAGAGAATGAGTAAACATATTTGTCTATTTATTTATCTATGTACTCACATGATCATATTGGGGGGGAAAAAACATGGATGTCTTCAACAGTGGCACACATTATAAAACAAATAAATAGCAAAATAAATGAAAACACTACTGCTACATAAAAAAAATGATAAAGTGTTACAGCTGCAGCAGATAGAGAGCTGATTCATCTCCTTTCATTCTCTTCTTACTGCTGAAGTTTTGGCTGTGAGTATTCAAGAATGAGTCTAAGTCATAATATTTCTGTGTGGAGATCATCCATGAGAATTTGCTGTCATTTTGATTGTTTATGCATTCAGTTGTCAGCAACATTTTGGCTTTCAAATTTAACCTGTCTTTTACAAAATGCTGATAGAAAATAGTCAAAGATGTAGAAAATATACTTCAGTTTTTGTTGCTGTTATTTTTTTTTGTTGTTGTTGAAACTGCAGAGTTAGTTCAATTGTAATTAACCCGTATGAAAACTATGACATAACAGAATGAAACCACAACTGCTACTTCTTATCTAGAACCTGAAACAGTCAGAAAGAAAAGAGGGTCTTTATAAAACCAGTTACTTCTGTTGGAACTGTACTGAATTGTTTCTGTAAACCAGTGACTTCTGTTTGAACTATTTTGAATTCTTTCTATAAACCAGTTACTTCTGTTGGAAATATATTGAATTCTTTCTATAAACCAGTTACTTCTGTTGGAAATATATTGAATTCTTTCTATAAACCAGTTACTTCTGTTGGAACAGTATTGAATTTTTTCTATCAAGACACAAACAACTGTTCAGGTCATGAGTGAAAACAATGAAGTGAAAAGATCTTCAGAGAGATTGAGTGTGATGCCTTCAAGAATAGTGTGTACAACTATGCACTATATTAGAGTAGTGTGCAATCAAATTATCACCATCAATAAATCAACATAATTATTGAGCCTAACAGTACATGGCAAAGACCTCACCTTGTTTGGAAACCTGGCATTCAAATAAATAAGGCATATTTCAGTATCTTTCCACAGCTATCTTCCTTCTCAAAATTATCCGCAGAGTAAAATATGTAGTGATAGAAAGCAGAACCAGTCAGAATCACGTCAGTGGATATAATTAATGCAGACAATGAATTACGAGAAAAAAAAATAATACATAATGGAAATCTAAATAAATGATGAAATCAACAACAAATAAGACTGCTGTCATATGGTTTGGCTGCTCATATGGAAATCAAAATAAATGATGAAATCAACAACAAAGAAGACTGGTGTCATATGGTTTGGCTGCTCAATCAGTTACTTTCCTATATGTCAAACATAAAAAAAAGATTACGTTAAAAGTTCAAAGGTCCCATAACCTTTCACAGTGAATTCATATCCACCATGTCTGCAGCTTGGAATAGGAAGGTAAGATCTAATCCACTACTTCCCCTATTTTTTACAGTGAATTCATATCCACCATACCTGCCGCTTGGAATAGGATGCTGAGATCCAATCTGTTCCTTCTGCTGTTTTGGGGGGTTTTTTTGTTTGTTTGTTTTTTGTTGTTGTTTTTTTGTTTTTTTACAGTGAATTCATATCCACCATGTCTGTGGCTTGGAACAGGAAGGTGAGATCCAATCTGTTCCTTCTGCTTTTTTTTTTTTTTTTTTTTACAGTGAATTCATATCCACCATGTCTGTGGCTTGGAACAGGAAGGTGAGATCCAATCTGTTCCTTCTGCTGTTTTGGGTTTTTGTTTTTTTTGTTTTTTGTTTTTTTACAGTGAATTCATATCCACCATGTCTGTTGCTTGGAATAGGAAGGTGAGATCCAATCTGTTCCTTCCCCTGTTTTTTACAGTGAATTCATATCCACCATGTCTGTGGCTTGGAATAGGAAGGTGAGATCCAGTCTGTAACTTGCCCTATTTTTTTTTACAGTGAATTCATATCCACCATGTCTGCAGCTTGGAATAGGAAGGTAAGATGTAATCCACTACTCCCCCTATTTTTTACAGTGAATTCATATCCACCGTGTCTGCAGCTTGGAATAGGATGGTGAGATCCAATCTGTAACTTCCCCTGGTTTTTTTACAGTGAATTCATATCCACCGTGTCTGCAGCTTGGAATAGGATGGTGAGATCCAATCTGTAACTTCCCCTGGTTTTTTTACAGTGAATTCATATCCACCGTGTCTGCAGCTTGGAATAGGATGGTGAGATCCAATCTGTAACTTCCCCTGGTTTTTTTACAGTGAATTCATATCCACCGTGTCTGCAGCTTGGAATAGGATGGTGAGATCCAATCTGTAACTTCCCCTGGTTTTTTTACAGTGAATTCATATCCACCGTGTCTGCAGCTTGGAATAGGATGGTGAGATCCAATCTGTAACTTCCCCTGGTTTTTTTACAGTGAATTCATATCCACCGTGTCTGCAGCTTGGAATAGGATGGTGAGATCCAATCTGTAACTTCCCCTGGTTTTTTTACAGTGAATTCATATCCACCATGTCTGCAGCTTGGAACAGGATGGTGAGATCCAATCTGTAACTTCCCCTGTTTTTTACCTTCCCCAACCTGAGCCAGGTACCCCTTCACACCTGAGCGGAGGGAAGGAAGTCAGAGTAAAGTCCCTTCCCCAAGGTCACAACACCATGCCGGGGCCATCACAAGTCTGATGCCAAACAGATTCGACTGCAGCGCTTCCCTTGTAAAACCTCTAATCTGGACTTTTCTTTTCCCAGCTATGATTAACCCTGTTCATGGTAAGAGCTGTTGATAAGAAAGTTTCATTGTTGTTTTGTTTTACTTTGATATTTTTTCACACTCATTTTCTTTGGACCACAAAATGCAAGCTATGACAGAAATAACAGAGCTTTCAATAACTTGTAAAAAAATGGCATACATGTATTTTTAACATCCCATGTAAGACATAAAAACTCCAACTAAACTGGCCATAGTACAATCATAATCCAAAAATAAATGACTGAAAGTTGGAAAATATATTTCAAAATACGGTTTGTACAGAGGCATCCGAAGAAAAAAAACAAGCAGTCTGTAATTTACTCTGACAAATCTGGCTTTTTGTTAACATACATGTAAACGTGCATGAAAACCACCAGCTTTACATTGTACCCTTTTCCATATTATATGTAAAATGAACCAAGTATGACAGGAGTTCAAAGAAAGAAGTAGAAAAAAGCATATGTGTCTGTACATGTCTGTAAGAGACAGCATGTGTATGGACATGTGTATGTGTGTGTGTGTGTGTGTGTGTGTGTGTAGTAGTAGTAGTAGTAGTAGTAGTAGGTGCAAACATGCGTCTTCAAAAACTGATAATCTTTTGTATATTATGCCATTCTATATCCCTGTATGAAAAAAACTTCAGTGACAAACTGGTGATGTACAAAACATAGACACAAAAACATTTTTCCCTGCTACATAAGGTGAACACAAGAAATCAGTTTAACAAGCACTCGTGACACAGAGTGAATTATGCAAACACTTGTCAACTGAAAACTGAACCATTATGATAAAAGTAAGGCGACATTCACATCTTTAACCCCTTGACTGTTGCTGATGAGTACGGTCGTCAGTGAAAGGCTGTCAGCTAAGACATGACAGAGCTAACAGGTCAGGGTGTCAGTGAAAGGCTGTCAGCTAAGACATGACAGAGCTAACAGGTCAGGATGTCAGTGAAGGGCTGTCAGCTAAGACATGAAAGAGCTAACAGGTCAGGGTGTCAGTGAAGGGCTGTCAGCTAAGACATGACAGAGTTAACAGGTCAGGGTGTCAGTGAAGGGCTGTCAGCTAAGACATGACAGAGCTGACAGGTCAGGATGTCAGTGAAGGGCTGTCACCTCACTGACATAAAACAGAACTTACAGGTCAGGATGTCAGTGAAGGGCTGTCACCTCACTGACATAAAACAGAACTTACAGGTCAGGATGTCAGTGAAGGGCTGTCACCTCACTGACATAAAACAGAACTTACAGGTCAGGACATCAGTGAAGGGCTGTCACCTCACTGACATAAAACAGAACTTACAGGTCAGGATGTCAGTCACCATTCTATATCTGTACTTCATCCTCCTGGGATTGCACTGTGTTTGATCAGTAAAATCAGCAACACCATTGACAAACACACAAAAACCAGTGACTGCACTGCAGACACATGCCATACTGATCTCATTTCCCCAAAGTTCAGCAGTTAGGGGTTAACGTAAAGAGTATTATCTCCCCCCCCCCCCCTCTCTCTCTCTCTCTGTCCACATTAAGAAGTCATCAAGAACAAGCATGTACAAAATGAAGCCATTCAAAAACAGTTTAAAAACAATAAGAACATCTATTGTTTGAATGTTAAGAATATTGCATGATGGAAAAACGTGAAGCCATATACACATGTTTTCAACACATAAATTATTGTTGCATCAGTGATGATAAATGCACAGTAAAGACCAACGAAGAAAATTAAGAAACTCAAGGCTCTCTAAAACGACATACAGGTGAGTGGACCAGCAAGGCAGGAAACAAGAAAGGAAGAGGCCACAGAAAGAACAGGAAGAGAGCCATAGAAAAGCAGAGATATCTAGCTCAGAATTTCCAGAAGGTGACAATGCTATTCAAACTGGCATTCCCAAGGGGTACCTCGAACGCATCCAACTGATTGAATACAATATGAAAATGCATCCATATCAACAGTCATTTCAAAGGCATAGTTTTACAGCACATAAAAAGCCATTTCTGTTCCCGTTTTGATCAGGCACAGAAATGTAACGGGCAGACGGCCCAAAGTGTACATCTAATCACCGTATGTACATGTATACAAACTGATTATTTCTTCCGGAGTAAAACACTTTACAAAAGGAAAAAAAATACACTGTGAGCTGTGAACATGGCTATTTCAGTACTGTACCTCTAAAATCAAGACTTAAAATATCTAACAGTTCAACAGGATGATAAAACAAACTATTTCAAACACCTGCTTCTTATTCTCTAACTAATAGGACATGCTGAAGTATGCTTGTATATTTCACAATATAATACATGTGCATTACAAAATTCAACTTTCCATTACAATTACTTCACAGAGACAAAGACTGAATTCTTGTGAGAATCGATGACAGATAAAACAGCATAAAATTTCTATATATTATTGTAACGTGACACATTTACAATTTCCTTTACACCATAAGAATGCAGTATCATAAAATGTGCACTCTTAATCATTAGTCCGATACATGGCATACAGAATCGTCCCAACTCCAATACCAACAAATATAAATAAATAAATAATTTCACAAATCAGACTAATGTTTAAAGCAAAGGCCACCATCACCGACTTTAAGTTTACATGGCAACATGATTAGAGAGAAAATGAACAGTTGAGATCAAATCAACACATGCAGTACTGCCCTAATGCCATGCTGTGTCTGCTTAATACACAGACATGCCAACCCCTGTCAAGTGTTTGTTGGAACAATCAGGTAATTTGGTTGGTACATTTTGAATTTGGTACTAACACCCAGCCTCCAAGCCACATCAACAAACGTATGTTTTATCTACAAGGCATACAAACACTTGGGCCTACCTGCAACATGGTGTAACTGCTACGATTAAGCTGATTGGTCCACTCAATGCTGTTTCAATGTAAACACGCACACAATTAGCTAAGCATCATCACATGAGACCAGGGTAAGTAGTGACTGCCTTGGCCTCATGATCAATAGGTCTAGAGCGTCTGGGTAATGTTACTATAGGAAAGCATGTGACCATGCTATGTAGTCGAAAATGAACTCAGGAACAATTTTGACGTTGGCATAACATCAGAATAAATTGCAGTCGAGAGTAACAAAATACGGCAAAATCCTAACTGTTGGCATCTCTGAGTATGGTCCTGTTGAACCACAGACAATAACACTGTTTCTGTAAGAGCTTGGATTGAACCCTTCGGCTGCTTAGTCACCACTCGGTAACTTGCAGTGAGAACACCACAGTCGCCGCACAAAGTTAACAAACTTTCGCTACTCTTCAAAAATAAGACCCAACTTATTCAGCACTTCCTGCCACATGCATGTGCCGGAAACATCCTTCTCATTGTTGAACCAACTCTCGTGCGGTTTGGAGCACTTTTCATCAGCTTCTTTTAAAAATTAGTTTGAACGATGGCGAGTCCTTCAACCAGTTCAGACTGTAACTAGCAGTCTCGCTGTTGATCACGCTATACAAGACAGCAAACTGCAAACCTAATTAAAAGGTGTTTGGCAGAAAACTATTTTGCTGCTGACAGTGACAGTGGAGAATGGTTCGTGTCAAATGGCAGCCAAAAAATGAGTACCCCACATTCCCATTGGCTGCTCTGCTGCACAGCCAGTTTTCAGCTGTACTGTGCAGCTGACTTAGCCGGCTAGCAAACGTTAGCAGCTTGAACACAGCCGGCGATGTGAGGGTTAAGACCTAGTGGTTTTTTCCAGTAACACTGTGATACAGACCTTTCTACCCCTATAAACTCTGAATGTGGCATTAGTACATACCTACAACCAAGAAACAGCACTCTAATCTGTTTTTGAGGTGTGTTTCAGGGACTCGAGTTCTCCTTTGACTGTTCTGCACCATGTGTTCTCTACCATTTCTCTTCTAATGGTAATGGGAAAAGCCAAAAATAGTCATCTTAGGCAACAGATTAGTAATCCTGGCTAAATCCAATGCCACTGCTCTGTACATGTTTTTCAATGCCACTGTTCTGTACATGTTTTTCAATGCCACTGCTCTGTACATGTTTTTCAATGCCACTGTTCTGTACATGTTTTTCAATGCCACTGTTCTGTACATGTTTTTCAATGCCACTGCTCTGTACATGTTTTTCAATGCCACTGTTCTGTACATGTTTTTCAATGCCACTGCTCTGTACATGTTTTTCAATGCCACTGTTCTGTACATGTTTTTCAATGCCACTGCTCTGTACATGTTTTCCAATGCCACTGTTCTGTACATGTTTTTCAATATCTCAGAGCGCCAATGCTTGGTGCTTTCCTCTGTGCGTGACCACTGTCTTCATCCTCAAAGTCCGTACCATGCACCCGAACAGCGAATGCTTCACCATCTTCAAGTCTGAAGTGCTATGGTTTTCTGCCTGAGAAAACGGTGCCCCATTCACCAAAATTAAATTCATGACTGCTCGACTCCAGTGGGTAATAAATGCCGATGCAAAACATTGGATCAAAAATTACTCAAAGTGTATTTTCAAAATTTGTACTTCAAACAACCACAAAATAAGAATTTGCTGACTGTTAGTGGTTTGCTGATAATGTAATCCAACAAAAAACTTGAATAAATGACATCTAAATCAAAAGGGTTAACAGGTCTGGTAATATCATGTTTCTCTGCAATCTGTTACTCACTTAGCTGAAGTCGTATGTCAGTCTGACGGGCGCAATAGCCGAACTGTTAAAGCATTGGACTTTCAATCTGAGGGTCGAAGGTTTGAATCTTGGTAACGGTGCCTGGTGGGTAAAGGATGGAGATTTTTCCGATCTCCCAGGTCAACATATGTGCAGACCTGCCAGTGCCTGAACCCCCTTCGTGTGTACACGCAAGCAGAAGACCAAATACGCATGTTAAAGAACCTGTAATCCATGTCAGCGTTTGGTGGGTTATGGAAACAAGAATATACCCAGCATGCACAACCCTGAAAATGGTGTATGGCTGCCAACATAGCGGGGTAACAACAGTCATAGACGTAAAAGCCCACTCGTATATATTCGAGTGAATGAGGGAGTTGCAGCCCATGAACGAAGAAGAAGAATGTCAGCATGCAGCAGGAAACTTATGTGCGTGCATACTGTGCTAGAGTCAGAATGAGAGACACTGAAGTGTTAAGAGTGAAGAACTGACATAACGTGTGCCTGCAATATGTATAAGATACACTTCACTACTGTAATCTATCAAAGAACTGACAGTACTGACTGTACTAATTTCACACACCAGTGAAAATTTTAAACACACCTAAAATAATGCAAGATGCAAAAATCAGTTTTGACAAAGTTGTATGGCAGCTTCAAGACTGTTACCCATCTTCATAATTCTGTAACATGCACAAAGTGAAACAGTCAACCCTCAACATGAATCTGAATGGAACATTGAGAGAAATCCAAATGCTACAATTACACATTGTGACCATAACACTTTGAACAATGAAACAATATTCTAATTTCATCCAAAGAATGGTAGCTAAAAGTTTGTGACTATCAAAAGGAATGAGCATGTAAAGTTGTGAGATTCTCTGACCAAAATAAAAACAAAAAAACAAATAAAAGTACCAGCTTTAATAAGTACCACGTTTGGAGTGATCTAGTTAAGAATAACACACACACACACACACACACACACACACACACACATACATTCCATACAGACAGCTGGCCAGAGTTACTATGTTATTCATTTTTCCTAAAAGCATGAAAACATCAATGAATAAATAAAAAAGCATTTAATAAAATATCATTTCATCATTGCTGAGTAGTGACTAACTATTAAATACTTCCATAATGAAATCACTAATACAACAGACGTCAAAACTTTAAATCTGAATAATGAACACAGGCTCACACAAAAGAAACAAAACAAAACAAAAACCTCAAAAATGACACTATCAAATCAACTGTTCAGTTACTGAAATCACAACGATAAATCAATGCAAAAAGAAATCTTTATCCGTGGAATTAAAAAAGGTGCCAAACATCTTGCAAAAGAATGCTGTCATAATCTGACTGGCCTAAAACAGAAACAAAGAAGACACAAAGTACAATTTGCATTTTTTCCATAAATGTTTAGGACAGATTTGTTTATATAAAAAAAACACACCAAAAATTATCTTAACAAAAAGTGCAAATTAGTTAAATATATAGCAATGTGCTTCATATTGCAAACATATTCAAGCATAAAAGATGCTCTATCCAAAACCTGTTAAATGAAAAACTATGAAAAAAAAAACACTAAAAAAATCATGAGATACGCCTCTATGTAAAAGATTCTATCAACCAAAATGTTGGACAAACATCACTTTCTCTTAAAAGCCTCTATGCCAGACATTTATGTAAGATTTAAAAAATGTTCATCAAAAACATGCCAAATTTGCAATAGTTACAAGCCCTCATTAATTTAAACTATCCAGTCATTGTCAATATACCAAGACAGTTGGTGTAAAACTAAAAAGAGTGGTAAAAAATGCCATGCCATGTTAATATAATAAGATGTTTGCTGTAGTTAATAAATGACAAGCATCACATTTGGTACATGCATGCTAATTTGCTGTAGAAAATAAAATAAAACAAAATACAAGTCATACAATATTACAGCTTATCTGCACTGCGTCAACCACCTGATGATTCATGTTAGCTCGTGAATGGAATTGACTCCCTTTCCAATAAAAAACAAAACAAAAACAAATGAATAAATACATAAATAAAAAGCACATGGTCCAACGCCACACAACCCCCTACCACCCTCCCCTAAGGACAACAACAACAGAAACAATCTGTTCCTCAACCCAAATTCTCACCAACCAATCCAGCGACCACAAACAAACTAAACAAAAACATAACTACAAATACTCTTCCTCTCCCCGACAACAAAAACATAACTACAAATACCCCTCCTCCTCCCAACAACAAAAACATAACTACAAATACCCCTCCTCCTCCTCCTCCTCCCAACAACAAAAACATAACTACAAATACCCCTCCTCCTCCTCCCAACAACAAAAACATAACTACAAAATACTCCTCCTCCTCCCCCAACAAAAACATAACTACAAATACCCCTCCTCCTCCTCCCCCAACAAAAACAACTACGAATACCCCACCGCCTCCTCCTCCCACAACAAACGCATAACTACAAATACTCCTCCTCCTCCCCCAACAAAAACTTAACTACAAATACTCCTCCTCCTCCTCCCAACAACAAAAACATAACTACAAATACCCCTCCGCCTCCTCCCCCCACAACAAACACATAACTACAAATACTCCTCCTCCCCCTCCCCCAACAAAAACATAACTACAAATACCCCTCCTCCTCCCACAACAAACATATAACTACAAATACTCCTCCTCCTCCTCCCCCAACAAAAACATAACTACAAATACCCCTCCTCCTCTCCCCCCACAACAAACACATAACTACAAATACCTTTCCCAAAACAACAAAAACATACATACAAGTACCCCCCACCCCCACCCTCACCACCCCAACAACAAAAACATAACTACAAAAACCCCTCCTACCCCCCACAACAAAAACATAACTACAAATACCCCTCCTCCCCCAAACAACAAAAACATGAATACAAATTAAAAAAATAAAAAACAAAACAAAAAAAAACCCCAAACAAACAAAACTAACAACAGAACAATGCATGCCACCACCACGACGGCAAAAAGCTGAGTTCAGTTACTCAAGGAGGCGTCACTGCGTTCAGACAAATCCATATATGCCTGACCAGCAGCATAACCCAACCTGCTTAGTCAGGCCTTTAGGGAAAATTAAAAAAGCAGGCCTCTACAGGAAAAAAAAAAGAAGCATAAACATATAAATGGATACATCATTAAATTGATGAATAAATAATTAAACCAAACAAAAGTAAGCAGACAGATAATGAAGTAAGATAAAATGCAGAGGGGAGGGAGGGAGGGGGGGGGGAAACAAACTTGACGGCAGAAAAAGGACACTGCACACAAAACATGCACACTCCTAGGCTGGGCGGCCTAAGCGACCTCAGCAGCACTGACTTTGCTCTGTGTTCAGGACACTCTTCACCCGGTCAGCCCTGGGGAGTCCACGGCCTTTCATGCCACACTGATGGGGAAAAATACAGAAAATACTCGATTTTTCCTCCAAATTACCTGTGAACACATCTGGAAATACTGCACAATTTATGTGTGTAGATTGTGTAAAGTATTTCAATGAGATGTGTAGGACTGTGTAAAGTATTTCAATGAGACGTGTAGGATTGTGTAAAGTATTTCAATGAGATGTGTAGGACTGTGTAAAGTATTTCAATGAGACATGTAGCATTGTGTAAAGTATTTCAATGAGATGTGTAGGATTGTGTAAAGTATTTCAATGAGATGTGTAGGATTGTGTAAAGTATTTCAATGAGACGAGTGGCGACAACAGAGCAATGATCGGGAGCAGGGCTGGATGAGTTAATGCCATGCTTGTTCCTCAGACTGAAGAAAATTCCTAACGCTAAGCAGACTTAAAAAAAGGTTAAAGATTGTCCTACAGCTGTTCACACTGCCACTGACGCAGTGAATTCATATCCACAGTGTCTATGACTCGGCAGGGACCGACGCTCTCCTTCCACCGTTTTTAACCCTCTCCAACCTAAATCAGATACCCATTCACACCAAGGTGGAGTCACAAAAATAGAAGTAAAATGATTTTTCCCAAGGTCACAGCAACAGTGCCTCAAACCCTGATCACTGCTGAACACTAGATCAGATGTCCAACACCTGGCCGATTCCACCAGAGTTTTTAAGTAGAGTGCTGGCCTAGAGGTAACACATCCACCTAGGAAGTGAGAGAATCTTAAGTGCACTGGTTCAAATACCATAGTTTCCAGTATTTTCTCCCCCTCCACTAGACCGCTAGTCATTTGGATGAGACGATAAACCAAGGTCCTGTGTGCAGCATGCACTTAGCGCATGTAAAAGAACCCACGGCAACAAAAGGGTTGTCCCTGGTGAAATTCTGTAGAAAATCCACTTTGATAGGAAAACAAATTAAAAAAAACAACTGCAGGCAGAAAAAAACCCCACCAAACAATGGGTGGCGCTCTCAGTGTAGCGACGCACTCTCCCTGGGGAGAGCAGCCCGAATTTCACACAGAGAATTCTGTTGTGACAAAAAAGAGTAATACAATACAATAATAAACACAATACAACCTAAGTGGAGTAACAAAAATCAAAATAAAATGCTTTTCCCCCCAAGGACACAACAACAGAGCCTCGAACCCTGATCACTGGTGAACACTGGATCAGAAGCCCAATGCCTGAACGATTCCGCAATGGCGCTGCGAAGATGGCTGATGACTGACCACAAGACGAGGCTTCACTGGGTCTGTAACTCCCCATCCTTGGTGAACGTGGACAGACACAGCCGCTCAAGCCGGTTCCGCACACCGCGAGCCAAGGTGCTGAACGACGGCCCCGAGTCCACGGAATCTAACCCAGGAGGATCCCCCTCACCCTGCCGACTCAGCTTGCGGCGTACGCACGTCTCGATCAGCGCGTCCATCAGCTTGGCCTCGCGGGAGTAGATCTTCAGGAGCTTGGTCAGCGGCGCCACTGGGCTCCCTCCTTCCAGGTCTCCATGCTTCCCGTTGCTGGCCTCACCGTCCTTCCCGTCCGCCGGGCCCTGGCTGGCCAGGAACTGGAGGAAGAGGCAGGGAGGGGGGTCGTTGTCCCCGTCAAAGTCAGGATCGCGGAACTCCCAGGAGAGCTGTGAGAACGGGATGGACAGGAGCAGCTCGCTGCGCGCTCGGTCGATGACGGAGACGCCGTCGATGTTGATGGCGGTGTGCACCGGGGTGTCCGGCGTGGGCAGGATGAACTTCTTCAAGCGACTGGATGGGGTCTCCACGTGCCCGGAGAAGAAGGCAGAGCCATAGAACGGGTAGCTCCAGCACACCTCCAGGTAGCGGCGGTACAGTGTGGACAGGGAGCTGTTCACGTCCAGGGACGCAAACTCTTCAGAGATCTGTGAACAGAGATGGGCAAACTCTTCAGAGATTGGTGACCTCTTCAGAGATCTGTCAACAGAGATGGGCAAACTCTTCAGAGATCTGTCAACAGATATGGGTGAACTCTTCAGAGATCTGTCAACAGAAATGGGCAAACTCTTCAGAGATCTGTCAACAGAGATGGGCAAACTCTTCAGAGATCTGTCTACAGAGATGGGTGAACTCTTCAGAGATCTGTCAACAGAGATGGGTGAACTCTTCAGAGACCTGTGAAAACAGAATTTGACAAACTCTTCAGAAATCTGTGAAAACAGAGATTGGCAAAATCTTCTGAGATCTGTGAACAGAGACCAGCAAATTCTGCAGTGATCTGTGAACAAAGATAGACAAACTATCCAAAGATCTGTGAACTGAGACTGGCAAACTCTTCATAGATCTGTGAATAGAAACTAGCAATTTCTTTGAACAAAGACTGGCAAAATCTTTATTCACAGATCTGACAATAGATATTGGCAAACTCTTCAGAGATCGTATCATCTATGGACAGAAATTGGCAAACTCTTCGTTCATAGATTTGACAACACAAATTCCAATATTTTTTCATTTAAACATCCTTGAACTGAGATTGATAAACTCTTCTTCCATTCATTCATAATTCATTACATATTTCTGTCTCTACCTCTCTCTCTCTCTCCTTCCCTCTTTCTCTCTCTTTCTTCCTCACCCTCCCTCTCTCTCTCTGCCTCTCTGTCTCTCAAATATGCACTTTAAAGATCCTGTAATCTATGTCAGCATTCAGTGGGTCATGAAAACAAGAACATACCCAGCATGCACACCCCCGAAAACAGAGTATGGCTGCCTAATGGTGGGATAAATAAACAAAACAGTCATACACATAAAACGTTACATGTCAATCTGAGTGTATGTGTGTGCCTGAAATCTGATTGAATGACAGGAAACAAATGATGAGCATCCAATGGCAGCCGTTGGTCGGCTCTACCCAGGTAGGCAGCCTGTTGTGCAAATGACCCAGTGTTTGTAAAGTGCTTAGAGCTTGGTCTCAGACCAAGGATAGGTGCTATATAAGTATCAAATCAGATCAAACCTTTCTCCACCCCCCCACCTCTCTCTCTCTCTCTCTCTCTCTCTCTCTCTCAGAGGTGAGAAGAGACCAAAGAGGCAACAGCACGCATGATCTGAGTTCTCTCTGAAAATACTTGGTTTTGAACAATCATTGCTGTGACTAGTGCCACTAAGAAGTCCTGCACTGAACAGTTAGATAGGCAACAGTGTGCTGATGACAGTGTTATGGAAGTTTTGTATTGTATTGTACTGTATTGTACTGTATTGTACTACATTGTTCTTTTTGTCACGACACATTTCTCTATGTGAAATTCAGGCTGTTCTCCCCACGGAGAGTACATCGCTACACTGTGAGCACCACCATCTTTTTCCTTCTGTTTTTCCTGCCTGCAATTTTTATTTGTTTTTCATATCTAAGGCGCTTAGTCAGGTCTTGAGTGCGTGCTTATATATTCATGTACCTAGCAGAGTGGATCTCTTCTCCAAAATGTTGCCATGGACAACCCTTTTATTGCTGTGGGTTTTGGTTTTTTTTACATGCGCTTTGTGCATGCTGCATATGGGACCTTGGTCTATCGTCTCATTTGAATGATTAGCGTCCAGACTACCACTCAACAAGGTCTAGCGGAAGAGGATAAAATAAAATACTGGTGACAGTGGGCACAGATTCTCTCACTTCCAAGGTGGGACTCATTACCACTGGGCGGTAGGTGGCAGAATAGTTAAGATGCTCAGATACCGATACACAGAGTCTGTGAGGGTGTGGGTTCGAATCCCGCTCTCGCCCTTTCTCCCAAGTTTGATGGAAAATCAAACTGAGCGTTTAGTCATTCCGATGAGACGATAAACCGAGGTCCTGTGTGCAGCAGCACACACTCTGTGCACTGAAAAAGAACCCATGGCAACTAGAGTGTTGTGATCTTGCAAAATTCTGTAGAAGAAATCCAGTCTGATAGGTACAGAAATATATACATGCATGCACTCAAGGCCTGACTCAGCGTGTTGGATAATGCTGCTGGTCAGGCATCTGCCTAGCAGATGTGGTGTAGTGTATATGGATTTGTCCGAACACAGTGATGTTCCCTTGAGAAAGGCCTGACTAAGTGCGTTGGGTTACTGATGCTGGTGAGATGGGTATCTGCCTAGCAGATTGTGGTGTAGCATACATATATGGATTGGTCCCAACACAGTGATGTCTCCTTGAGAAACTGAAACTGAAACTATTTGTTTTTCCTACTGAAGTGGATTTTTCTACACAATTTTGCCAGGGACAACCCAGATGAGACCTCGGTTTATCATCTCATCCAAACAACTAGCGTCCAGACCACCATTCCGAGTCTAGCGGAAGGGAAAGGGGGAGAGAAAATTAAAAAAAACTGGCGACTGTGGGATTCGATTGGAACCAGTGCGCTAAAGATTCGATCTCGCTTCCTAGATGGGACTTGCTGGTTACCACTGGGCCAACACTGCACGCAGCCTGACCTCCTGGTGTGCCTGCATGAAGAGCTCCTCGCAGTCCCGGGCCTGAGCCCTGAGGCGGGCGAAGAAGAGGAAGCGCTCCTTCGTGTACATACTCTCCGGGTAGAACATCACCAGGTTGCTACGGTAACTGGCCAACATGTGGGACTGCGATGAGAACTTGCCCAGGTGGATCAGCGCCTAGACCCGACACACAGAATGAGTTGTTTTAATGCATGATAATAACACATGATTATTATGATAGTTTTTTTTATGCATAGTAACAATAATACCAATAATAGTTTTTTTGCATACTAATAATACAAATAATGATAATAGAATAATAATAAAAATAATAATAATAATAATGATAATGATAATAATATGAATACTTTATTTCAGCTGCACCTTTTGTTCAAAAGAACTTGCCCAGGCGGATCAGCGCCTGACGGACACACAATGGAATGGGGGTGTTTTTACGTATAATAATAATAATAATAATAAAGATAATAGTTTATTGAATCACACCTTTTGTTCAATACAATTTTATGCTCAAGGCACATCTAATAAGTAAAATACAGCACACATCTTTTGAGTAAAATACAATAAAAAGCTTTTTTTTGGCATAAAAATCATTACCACAAGTAAAAATGTCCATACATGCGCGCGCACACACACACACACACACACATACACATATAAATCACTAAGTGTCACTGTATTGTAACAGTGTATTCGTACTGACCAGCCAAGACAGAAGGGATGTCACTTGGGCAAGACTCTCTGCACTACAATCAAATTCTAGCCAGATACTGAGATAGTCAGGACAGCAGTTGCCTCCACTGCTGGTCTGATGGTCAAAGTCGGACATGACTATCACGCAGCAGACTTGGAAAACTACTTTTGTCATTAGAATTCAGACCTTTAACCCCTTGTAGTTAATTCAAAACCTAACTTTGTTATTTTGAAGGTAAAGTACATGTTTGCATGGGGGTTGGAGGATAAAAAAAGAGAGAGAGGGAGATCAAGAAAGAGAGATAATAAATAATAAATAATAATAATAATAATGGTATTTATATATCGCTGAATCTTGTGCAGAGACAAATCAGAGCGCTTTCGTACCAGTCATTCACACGCATGCATAACTCTAAAACTGTAGAAACTAAAGACAAGGAAGAGGCAGGCAAGGGAGACTATTTTGGGAAGAGGTGGGTTTTAAGGCCAGACTTGAAAGAGCTGAGTGTGGAGACTTGGCGAAGCGAAAGAGGAAGTTCATTCCAATTGCAAGGTCCAGAGACAGAGAAAGAACTGCTGCCAACAGTCGAGTGTTTGAATCTGGGTATGCGTAAACAGAGTGGATCTGAAGCCGATCGTAGTGAGCGAGATGGAGTGAAGTGGAGACACAGACAGACACAGAGAAAGAGTGAGAGAGAGAGAGAGGGGGGGAGAAAGAAAGAGAGAGAGAGAAATAGACTGAGGGAGAGAGCAACAGAGAGCAAAAGAAAACGAGAGAACGAGAGAGAGAGAGAGAGAAGCACAGACTGAGTCTGAGAGAGACAGACAGACAGAGAAAGAGACAGAGAGCACAGACCTGCAGGCCAGCCAGACGGTGGTAGTCCTGAGGGGTGAGGGCAAAGCGACCCTGCACCACGTTGTACTTGGCCTCGTGGTACAGCAAGCATAGCGTCTGTTCATCCGTTATCTGCACCTCCTGACAGACAGGCGATTCAGGAAGGAAGTGACCACCCAGCGAGCCCATCATGGCACAGTGTGAATGTGTCATGCTCAAATCAGCACACACACAAACACACACACACACACACACAAACATGCATACATTTAACACATTTTCAAGCATACACTGTGTGTTACTGTTGGTCTTCATCGGACCAACATGTCATGCTCAAATCAGAACACATTAACCCCACACACACACACATATTCATGCATGCACAATGTGTTTGACTTCATCAGACCAACATCATGACATGACACGTTCAAATCAAAACACACACACACACACACACACACACACACACACACACACACACTCATGCACACACTGTGAGTGTTAGTCTTCCTCACTCTAACATGTCACATTAAAATCATTACACACACACACACACACACACACACACACACGTGTATACATATTCATGTGTGCACTGTCAGACTGTGTGCAAGTCTTCATCAATACCAGCATCATGTCATGCACCATAAGGGCCACTTCGTGTATCTCATCTCTTCCCTGTTGGCGTCAGTGAATATTACAAATATATTTAACTTCTTGATACAGACCCAAGAAAAATAAAATTTCAAACCTTTCAAGAAAGAACAATGAAATCATGCTTGTCAAAACAATTAATACTATCAATTAGTTGATAATAATTAAATAATGATGGTAGCAGACAACAGCCTGAACAGGAACCACATTAAAGCTGCTCATTTAGTTTTTAACACATAACAGTAATCAACACTATTCACTTTAATTCTCAACATCTATTTCAATAATTAATTAATTAATTAAATACATTTGTCTGTCACTGTGTCAGACTATCACCCAATTAATGCATCATCACAATTTTCCCCTCCGATCCCTGTTTTTTGGGGTTTTTTTATCTTTTTTTTTTATAACATTTTCCCCATCATTCCCGAATATGTAACTTTTCTTGACAGGGATTTAGAAAGAATATACTTTTCTTGCTGTCATGTTAACTGAGTATTGTGACGTTCCAAATACAAAAATACTGTTTAAACCAACACACGTCTGACCTGTTCCAGAGGATAAAAGACATCCCTTTGCACCATCAGAACTGGCTCGCTGTCTCGGATCTCTTCGTTGTTGGCGTCAGTGTACAAGGCACACAACTCATCCCACTGTTGGATGATCTGGAACGGCTGGTGATGTCTCTTCAACCGCACGTCCAAAATGGACGACACAAACCACAACGAAAACACCTCTTTCGCCCAAGGGGGCAGACTCTGCTCTTGGATAACCAGTTCCAGGAGTTCGTCTGCTTTGATGAGGTGTCCGTCTTCGAGATGAAAGTAGATGCCCGCTCGGTCTCTGAGAAACACGATTAACTCGACAGGCTCTCTCGGACCTCTCGCGATCAATGCATCTTTCTCGTCGCCTCTACTGTCATGATCTTCGTCTCTATCCCTTGATGGTCCTGCATGCGCCATGTTGATTAGTTTTTCTTTTCTTTTTTTTAAAATTTATTTCACACTGTCGATTAAGTTTTCCAAGCTGTTAGCGCACTGTTGTCATGCCCTGGTGGGTTTGGAAGTGCTCCACCAACAACACCGGAAGTGTTGTGAATGTTTTTTGACAACGCTCCAAGCAAAAGTTTACCTTTCTAAGGGAGTTAACTTTCAAGAGAATTCGAAAAGAGGGTTACTTCCCCTATATTAGATTGGAAATGGAGCAGAAAAGAAAGAAGAGAGAGAGAGAGAGAGAGAGAGAGAGAGAGAGAGAGAGAATCTAAATAGGAAAGAAAAGAAAATGAATTGATGGGAATGCATATAGATGCACAAAAAGCATGGTGTTTACCTTACAATTGTCATACTTTCTGTCCTGCACACTCGGTGGCACACACGGGTTCCAGGTCAGGGCTTGGCGTGTGATGCTGGACACTGGCTTCCTGAGGGTGTGTCCGATCCAGCCCCACTACCTCCGTAGTATCTGCTTGGCCACTGGTTTCTGTCCCGCTCGCTCCCACAGATCTTCGTTTCGGATCTTCTCCTGCCATCGGATCTTGTAGATGCGCCTCAGACAGGTGTTGAAGAATGTCTGAAATCTTCTGCTGCATCGTCTGTGTTGTCCGCCATGTCTCGCATCCGTAGAGCAGAATTGACTTCACACTGGAGTTGAAGATGCGGAGTTTGGCTTTCATACTGATTGCTCCAGATGCCCAGATGTTCTTGAGCATGATGAAAGCTGTTCTTGTCTTGCTGATTCTGGCTGTGACGTCTCGGTCCGTGCCTCCCTGTCGGTCAACCACGCTTCCCAAGTAGACGAGACTCCACCTCCCTGATGGGCTCTTCGGCCATCGACTGTGACTGGTGTGTTGGCAGTGGTGTTGATCTTCATCAGCTCGGTCTTCTTCTTGTTGATCTTGAGCCCTGTTCTGGCTGACGTGGTATCCAGGCGAGTGGTCTTGTCCTGCATCTGGCTGTGGTTGTGTGACAGGAGCGCCAGGTCGTCAGCGAAGTGAGATCGTCCAGCTGTGTCCAGAGTGTCCACTGTATACCGTTGTTCCTGCCTGTTGTAGTGGTCTTCATGATCCAATCGATAACCATGAGGAAGAGGAACGACGGTGACAGCAGGCACCCCTGACGAACTCCGGTCTTCACCTCGAAACTTTCGGACAGCTGGCCTGCGTGGGCAATCCTCCCCCACCCCACCCAGTGCCTCAAATCATCACGTATGTTCGTTCTTTAGTTTAACGTCTTTTCACTGTAAGTGATATTAGACGAGGGCAGCCCGAGGAAAAAAAATCGAGTCGATGGAGGCCGGAGGCGGAGGGGGGGCAGGGGGGGATCAGTTACTGTGTACGCATGCGAGTAAGTGAAAGTGTGTGTGTGTGTGTGTGTGTGTGTGTGTG
>JAAQRG010071255.1:0-33546 GCA_011634625.1 Babylonia areolata
TCCCCCCAACCCCGACCCCCACCCCTTTTTTTCTCTTTTTTTCCCCCTGTCCTGCAGTGCGTGGCCTTTACCGAAATCCGTCTGTTTCTCTGTTTGCTTGGGTTTTCTTCTTCTTCTTGTCGTTGTACCTTAATTGTAATTCTCTGTTTGTTCTCCACAGCACATTATTAACAATACTGAAACGCACTAAGAGTGACTGTATTCGGCTTCTTCTTCTGAAACAACTCCACTGGTTGCCAATACAGTCCAGGAGTGAAAATAAACTCCACACATTACTTTCACTTTCTCTGGTTCTTTACCTATCTTTCTGATCTCCTCACTGTTTACATTCAAACAAAACAACTGCTCATTATCAGACAGTAGCATTCTCCAAAATTTCCTCTTTTATGGCGATGTCATTAGAATAATTTTGGACAAAGATTCTTCGCATTCACCGCCCCCATCCAGTGGAACTCGTTGCTGTATGGAGTCACCCAGTCAATTTTCAGCTCCAAAACAAACCTAAAGATTCGTCTGTTTGAAAAACTGCCTTTCATTGATCTCTTAATGCCTGCGACAGTGTGGGTGAATGTGTGTGTTTCTGTTTTGTGTGTTGTTGAGGTGTGTGGAGGAGAGGGAGGGGGAGTATGACTGATTTTGGAGTGTTTTAGCTGGGTTTCACATTGTTTGGGCGCTGTGATGTACGCGGTTGGTTTTGGATTTCGAACTGGGTTTTTTTGAGTTTACTGTGGACGTTGAGTAAGTATGTACTTTTGATGCAAGTTTTTCGTCATAATTGGTCATGTTTGCTTCCTTAGTGGACCATCCTGCATGTTTTGATGGGTGATATATATATGGGGGTTAAGGAAGAGGGATTGTTGCTCTCACTGCTCCTTTGGAGAACACTTGTGACACGTTCACTCTTCTAAACAGCAGAAAAAGTTTTGCCGTGAACTCGGAACAAGCTGAATGGAAATTCAGTTCTTCCACCTCTCAGCCAATGTCTTCTGTGACTGCGCGCAAATGTGTGTGTGTGTGTGTGTGTGTGTGTCTGCGTGCGTGCGTGCGTGCGTGCTGTGCTAGAATATTTCTGATAAAATTGTAATTTTGGTGGTGCATGCAATGAGAGTGTGTATGAGGGGAAAAAGAAAAAGACATTTAGCAAAGATACTGAAAAAGCAGAATTCCACCTCGCCCAGCGGTGCAAACAAAAGGAAAACGGTAACAACAATGACATATAATGGAACTCGTTTATGAACACAAGCGATTTCCCAAGAATTAGCACCACATGAGTCGATTCGAGTCATAATCAACAGATGATTGAATGTGTGCAAAGCAATGCTGTTATGAGAGAGAGAGAGAGAGACAGACAGACAGACAGAGACAGAGAGACAGAACAGCGCACACACACAAAGCCGAGTTGTTCACAAAGTAGTACATTTTCTTTCTTTTATTTCTATATACACTCAACAAACCAAGCGTATTTAAAAAAAAAAAAAAAAAAAAAAAAAATCCGGTAAATAGTCTCAAGAAGAGATATCAACGTCTAAAACAGGTTATGAAAAATGCAATCACTTTGCCGATATGGTCTCAGCTTTTCCCCAACGCTTGAGAGAAAGAAAACAGATACAGGAAGAGGTGCAGGAGCGAGCGAGCGAGAGAGACAACTCAGAACTCAAAACGCTTTATATTCAAGGATTAAGATTTTAGGCATGGCTTATTCTTCCTTGAAAGATAGACAGACAGATAGACGGACAGACAGACAGGCAGAGACAAAGAAGTGCATACTAAAAAAACGTACAATTGTTTCGAGAGACCAAATGCTGCTACAAAGTAGGGCCTTTGGAAAAATTGTAAAGTTTGGAAAATGCTAACTGGGAAGAAAAGCAGGATCTTTGATTACAGAGTGGGGTGGAAAAGTGAAATGGTGAGAACAATTATGCTTGAGTGGTCGGAACAGAGAGCTGGGACGTGGGGGTTGGAGGTGGGGGAAGGGCGGTCTATGAGTGTGGTAATCTTATGGGACACAAGTAGGACAACTGAGAAGGGGTGAAGAGTAAAAGCAGACAACTCAGGTGAGTGGGAAGAGATACGTAGTGAGAAGACAGACAAGTTTACAAACTGAACATGTAAACACAGAGCGGAGCCAAAAGAACATGTTAACGCAGAGCGGAGCCAAAAGCAGTGGGTCGGTTTCACAGGGCACGGATGAAAGGTTAGAAATCAGGTCAAGTGGTCAGCGCAAAACATGATCTTTTTTCGCGGACTGATCATGACAGAACAATTGTTTGCTGAATGGCCGAATGAAAGGCTGGTGGTATGTTTCAGAATACCCATTTCGATTGAGAGCAAGTTCAAGAGTGATCAAATTATTTCCCCTAACCCACCCCTCTCCAGAGCAAGGAAACTGGGAAGAAAGGAGAGACAGAGAGAGACAGAGAACGTTGGGAAAAGCTCAAGAACCATAAAAAAAGCAGACCGAGAGCAGCGGAAACGCGATCAACTTTCACGCGTGCAATATCTAGTTGTAGATGTTGCTTTTGCGTGAAACCGTCCGTCTTCGCTGCTGCACAGTCGACTACCAGGAATTAGAACGAACACTAACAAACAAAACAATGCCAAACGCACACACACATAAGAGAGAGAGAGAGAGTCCACACGAAAATTACAGACTACAAAAACTCCAAATATAGTGTAGGATAATTGATTTGGGAGGAAAAAAAGTCAATGCGACCTAACCCGACTATGGCCGCCAGCCGTCCAGAGAGGGAACCTCATCTGCCCATGAACGCCGTTTTACTCTCAGCTGGGGAAGGAAGGAATGGGGAAAAGGGAGAGGAAGCAAGAAACGTCCGTAAGTCCGCAAAGGGAAAGGGTGTTATAATGTCAGGGTCTGCTTCCAGGCACAAAAAATGGCTGAAAAAAGTTCCAGAGGACAGGATATTCTGCACACAAGAGACAAGAGAACTTCTGCGCGTGCTGGGATACATAAAAAGGGGGTGGGGAGCATGGAGTTGTGGGTGGGGCAGGGTGGCGAGTGGGAGATGGAAAGATCGTGAGAGAAAGAGAGGGGCAAGAGGTGGAGAAGGACCAAAAACGAAAGGTGGCGGTAAGGAGAGGACAGGGAGGGGCAGGGGGGACAGACAGTGAGGCTGACAGCACGTACCGGTGTGCACGTGTTCAGAGAATCCTCAGCTGGCAGAAGGGACGGCTGGCCACCTAAGCGAGTTGACGCCTCAGGCTCCTCAATGAAATACACGGTAACTCACGTAGTAAATACAAACATGAATGAGTGAGGGAGGGCGAGGGGTGAGGGGTGAGAAAGTGTCCAGTGATGGGTCGGGGAGTGCATCTTATCCGACAGAGAAAAGGTCAAGTAACAGAAGAAAAAAAAAAGTAGAAGAAAACGAAGAACAAGAAGCACTCGGGGCAGAAGCAACAGGAACAACCACCGCAACAGCAACCACCACCACCATCACGACACACACGCTGACGGCAGTGGCAGCTACAGACAGGCCAAGGCGCTGGCTTGTGCCTGGACCATCCTCTGTGCCCTCACTCCTGGTCAATCCTATGCCACACACACACACACACACACACACACATGCACACACGGGACTGTTACAATCGTCACATCCCATGACTCCTTGACAGTCATCGAACTAATCATTAACAAAACAATAACAACAACAACAACAAACCAACAACATCGGGTCCAATCGATATTTGCATACTGACCCATATCAAATAATACTTGATCCATTGTCGGAACGGTCTAGCTCATAAATCACGACGCATGCTCTCGTCTACAAGAAATTGTAAACTACACGGGCGACAAAAAAAGTGATTACATGAAAACGTCCATTACATATCAACAGTGACTGCCACGAATAACGTTGGCACCTCCAGCTGAAGCCACTAACAACGGAATCACCCCCATTTGAATCAACAACTCCACACGTTCGTAAGAATGGTCTACAGATAACGGCTACAGTTATCTCTTACAATACCATTCCTCTTTTCTTCTTCTTTTCTCTCCAAACATTGTAACCATTTCCCTCCTCAAACGCGGAAGCGGTGGGATTCTGTCATGCGATTATGCAGACGTGTTGTGCATAATAGTTGCAGAGTCTTCATATTAGACTAACATACTATAACATTCTAAAGGGCCATCTACACACATTCCACACATGAATGCACTTCTTACGAACATCATAGCAAGCAGAAAGTTCTTTTCAACACGTTATGCACCGGACTTCCACCTCATCCCACTGAGCTTAAGCCATTGCAAGATTCTTCCATGCGCTTTCGCACTCCTATACCACTTTTCGTTTTATATTTTCTATCTTCATAAACTTAACTTTAAAATTTTACTATAATCCTATCTTTTTTGTTAAAAGTCTACTGAATGTATGAAAACAGTTCCCATGTTGTTCCCAGTCAAGATCTGTTTTCATGTCTGGCCAAAGGTTTAGAGCAATGGTCAGTCAACAAAATGCACGAAATCTTGAGTAGTCTTGAAGAGATCAGCTCACAATTATTAACATTTTTTTCTTCAGTCGAGTGACCATCCTGGAGAGAATTAATAAACGAACAATATGCTTGGCTCTCACAGGCCTCCCCACACTCTGCTCAGCAGACAGCGATCAATAGCATCACTGTTTTCCAAGCAGTGGGACAAAGTTCAAAGAAACATGCGTTTTGCTCCGTGCTCATAGAGGCAGGATTGCAATGGCCTTCACTAAACGTCCTCTTCCCCAAAATCCCTTGTCATCTATTCTGATCATGGACTGTTCATTCTGTCCCTGTTGTAACTCCTTTTTGTATATACTGTCTGCAGTTACACATGTAGACTCCTGTACAATGGCACACATTCCTCCGCAGTCTGCTGGGCATGAGTGCCGGACTGATCCAGCAGATGACGTCATCACAACCCCAGTGCTGACAGATTGCTGGAACACAATGTTGCATTAACTGTCACTGCCTGCGCATGTTAGAAACCGGATTATTCATCAATATGTTTGCTATCAAAGCATCATATAAAAAAGTCGGTTGTTGGAAAAGCGGGGACAGGTGGGGAGGAGTTGGAGGGTCCCAGCGGAAGTTCCACCATGACGTATGACATCACCTTCGTTCTCAACAAAACATGCATCATCACAGGCTATAAGTTCGTCAATGAGCTCCCGGGATAAACAGTGTCAGATACTACCACTTCTAAGGCATTATTATTAATATTTCACAAAACAGCGCGAAGAAAGAAAAACAGGCTGCATAAGTGGTGAAGAGTATCACATTATCATGATTTATCATGATGATAATTATGGTGGTATGTGATGATAATCGGTAGATGAATATTTCTAGAAAGATCACGGCAATAAGTCAACACGATAATCAACAACATGCACTGACTACTGCAAGAGCCATCAGTATCCCAGTGGAGACACACACAAAAACATTATTTGGAGGGTAAAAAAATTCCGAACTGGTGGGTAAAAAAAATCCGAACTACGGGAATGTTAACACAATCAGGCTTGACAAGGATCAGACTCCAGTTATCAGACTCGAATCCTAGACACTTTGGGGAGGAAAAAAGACATCATCATCCACTGGCACTAACAGTTCTAACTCTCAACTGATTCCCACAAAACGTCAGTTTAGTGTACCCGTTGGAATATCATACACTATCTGTGTGTGTGTGCGTGCGCGCGCGTGTGTATGTGTGTGTGCACGCGCGCGCGTTTGTGCGTGTATTTGTTTTGAGTGATGTTTTAATGAAACGAGGGGGCACATACATGACAAGCAAGACTCGTGAAATCGATCCGAAGCCCTGCAGGACGTAGCGTGGACCAACTGAGTCCCGGTTCAGGTACGGGAAACAAACGGGGAGGAAGAACTCAAGACAGACTGGCCCATTGCCAGGGAACAGAATAACGAGCAGCGTTAGGCCAAACATCATACAACTGCGCTATTCCATCAACTCCTGAGTCTGTCGCTGAAGGAGCCTGGGGGATGGGAGAAGTGGGGTGTGTGGGAGAGGGGTGTAAACGAATGAGGCTGTGAGGAAAAGAAGGGGTAGGAGGGGGTAGGGGTTAGATTTTGAGCTTCAGCCGAAGACCTAAATCTATCAAAACACAACCGCATTCCGCAGAGAAGAGGCGGCGAGGTACGAGTTCTGCAACAACCTTCAACTTAACCGCCCTCCCCCGACCTGATTCTTTTTACCACCTCCACCGCCCACCTCCGTTTTTTTTCGGTAGAAGGGAAAATGTCGGCAGTGAAAATGCCAGACGTGTAACCTGCTGAGCCTCTTCCACATTTGGAGGCACGATCGTGAGCGGGCTTCCAGAACCATGTAACTGTCTTCACTATCTCTCCGAGTAGGCTGCGGCCCCTTCTTCTCAACAACCCCAACAAAAACGAAAATAAATAAATAAAAAAAAGTCTAAAAAGCAGCAGTTCGATCCTTTTTTTTTTTTTTTTTTTACTTCCTCCATCCCCCCCAGCCCCACACGCAATATTCTTGATCGGGAAAGAGTGGGCCAACGGGGGGATGGGGGGGTGATGGCTGAAAACAGTTACCATGCGCATCCGATCAAGGGGGAAAAAAGGAGGGAAAGAGGAAGAGGCAGTCCATAGAAAAAGCCTGGCAAGCAACCAGGCTACAGCAGACAGTGGCGAAACACATCTGTTGCTGTGGAACAAGGTGTTCCCCTCTCCTCCCCTCCACCCCATTCACCTACACACCGATCTCAGTGCCTCTCTCATATCTTCACCTCCTAGGCCCTCTGCATCCTCTATCCCTAATCTATTCCCACCCCTGGCGGTTGCATCGCTCTTTTCTTCTTCTTCGCTGGTGTGGCTTTACTCGTTGGCATGAGCATCCGGGGATGCTATGTCAATAGGTCACTTGTATGGATCCGCGAGTGGCACACACCGCACCTAAAACTGATTTTTTTTTTTTTTTTTTTAAAGAACAGGAAAAATTTTAAAAAACTTTATTTTTCTTTTCGGACGTTACTACAGTACATTCCCTTTGAAGCCACAGATCCTCGTCAATAATTCTGTCACGGAAACGGCTCTTCTGTTGTCCATGTAGGATCAAAGTGGCGCAGACTCTTCGCAGAGTTTGGCTTGTGATATCATGGACCATAGACCTAGCGTTCAAACCTGCTCTGAGTTAGTGGGAGCGTACCACGCCCATCTTACAAGGTGACCACGTATTCCAGACCTTAGAAGAGGTCGGTGTTCCAAGTCAACTGGAGACGGGTCACCGTGACCTGTTCAACTGAAGATAAACGACTTGTTGGTTGTGGCCCCTGGGGTCAAAGAGTTCTCTTGTTGGGGTCGAGAGGTCACCATGCTGATTTACACTTAATGTAGCAAGTTAATAGGGACACAAGACGCTGACCTCCTATTTAAGCGTATCAGCATCACCGTTATTACGTTCGGTAACAGATGAAATCTGGACATTGCTTGAAAAAGAAGTTGAGGCGTGGGATCTTACACTACGCTTCTGGTCAAGTCCACAATTGGCGATTCTTTTGTTAGCTGCATCAGAATTAGCGATTGACAACTGAAGAATCTCAGAGTATGAGCGACACGGCTTTACCCAAACAGCTGCTGTTCTGTGCGGGGCTTCAAAGGCAGGCAGCGAGCAGATAGGCTGTCTGCACCACCACATTCCCAGGTGAATCTACAGCCCGTTGGAGTTCAGGCCATTCTGCCAGCCTCCCCTCCCCACTACCTGGTTACACCATATGGGCCGGCTCAAAGAGATATTGGGAGGTACAGAATGCTGCGGGATAAAACAGAATGGAGGGGAACTGAGTGAAGACGGGGAGTACAGAACCAGGGAGAAGTGATGGGAATGCAGTTGTGTCTGCGCGGCAGCCACGTATAGCACAGACTCAGAGGGGGCGGCTCGTGACGAGTCGTAGCACAGCGAACATGGCTTGGACCTGGTGTTGCTTCGCTCAGTCATGGCAAGACCTTCTGGATCAGGAAAAAAACCCAAATACTTTTTATTGCCATCTGCACAGATCTTATGATGCTTCTCGTAATCTGCATTTTTGATTCCTGATTATTTACTTCTCACGTCGTGTTTGTTATATGTGACAAAATAAAATGAAAAAGGGGCTAACTTAAGAGATGGGGTTGAGCGGAAATTTCGGGACATAGCAATCGCTAAGACTGAAAACAGAGACCTGTTGGGGAAATGAATGAAAAAACAGACATTAAAAAATTATGAGTATCAATCAAACCAATTTAAAATGTGATATAATATGAATGATATGCCGACTATAAAACTGTTCAAGCGCAGTCCAAATAGGAACAGTGGTGTGGACAAACCACACACACACTACCAACCCATTCACAATATTCAGTCTACACTACAAGCAGTGACAGATGAGGCTGGCAGGCTGGGAACATATCAACACAGTGATTTCCAAACATCAGGAACATAGCTGCCTACGAAGTAGGGAACTCACTAAACGTGACCATTTTGATATGGTGAAGAAACAAGAGTGGGAAGGCATGCATATCTACACTCTCTACCTAATTCACACCATTCACTCTTGTTCTTTCTGAAAAAGCACACAACGTTTTCGCTGGATTATGTACAGCCAGACTGGGGTCCCACTGGACGAGATGGTGTCCAGAGAGAAGGCTACATTCAACTGGGGTGATAGCGTGGACTGAAATCAGACACCCGCACACTGGAAACTGATAGTAAGTCATTGATTTTTGTGCCAGATATTGCCCCTATTGGAGACAGTTTCATGTCCATGGACGGTCCCCATGAAGAAAAAGTGTGTGTGATAGATGGCGATGAACTGAACCACTGCTGTCACACTGTCTGGATGCCAGGTCCATGTACTTCTCTGATTACAAGTCAGTCACTACATTGTTCTTTTTTTGTTCTTGTTCTTTTTTTTTCCAAATCTGTCAGCCAGCATTACCTTGTCACTTCCGGCAAAAACCTGTCTATGGTCTCAGAGAAATAAAACTGGTGTGCAGTTAATCATTCCTTGCACAGTTATGTATGAGGTACTATTTCAATTTGTCTGCAATTAAAAACAGTGCAAAAACTAAACTATTTCTATTGTGATTATCTGTGGCAATGTTTCCAGATGCCCAATATATTTTATTCAGCTTCCAGTCCTCTGTGCCAACACACACTGTCTCAGCTGGTTCCATCAAAACTACCAGGCCAAAAGCCTCGCCAGTTAGCGGAATCAAAATAACAGGCTTTCAACTGGCCACTCAATCTGTTCCATAACCTTACACAAGTGGACAACTCTTGCCTACGATATGGCTTTGTACAATGGCAGGTCTGCATCAGCAGCCAGGCACAAGGACCTGTTTGGAGAACATTCATTTATTTTTTACATTCTGGCTAATTTTCACTCAGCCAAATTAGCCCAGTGACAGTGATGCTAATTACTTCATCTCAAAATATGACCCGATCTGCAGTGGCCAAAAAACTTCTTAGGTATACAATCAAATCATATGTTATTCATTAAAACAGAAAAAAAAGTTTTCTAGTTTGTGTGATGAAATAATGTATAAGAACTCCAATACATCGACAAGCATTATATCTCGATTTTCAAAAGTAATGCTAAAAGTAACAACCACACAGGATGCCTACAAATAACAATATTCAGATTTGCAAGGGAAGAATTGCTTATAAAACTGGCCAGTGATGGGCATCTAAGAATCATACCAATCACCCTGTAGAGAAGGGATGTCAAAAAGGTGATGTATCACAAACCATGGTGTGGACCTTTTCAGTTTGGCCAGTATTGCATTCATCAAATTTGCTATGTTGAGACACTGAATTGAATTTCCATTTTTATCTCCATTAAAAGGCCTCTCAGCAACTGGATGAAACCAGTAGCATCAGGCAACGTGTCAATGAGACTTGTGCCAAAACACACATTTCAGTGGCCAGAAGCATAATAATCATTGTGTTTTTTTTGTTGTTTTTAAAAGGATTCTCTTCAAAGCTTTCCTTCCATGTATTCTTTAAGATCTGTGATTTAAAAGGATCATTATCCATTGAAATATGTGTGTACCTCTCCATCTGTCTTCTGCATCTGTTTATTCTGATGTAACTGTGAAGATGAGATGTGTGTTGGTTCAGATCAGGTTACTGATGACAGGACAGTTATGGAGAGGGGGATGAGTGCCAAACAGATGTGGAGGAAGCTTCCAGGCCAGAGACAAGGACTCAAACATTGGGGTTTGAAAGGAAGTGAAAGTGGAATATTCCATGGGTGTAACAAGTCCTTTGTTGGGGACTTGGGGGGGAGGGGATCAAGTGCTGCCTTTCTCTGCTATCTACCATGGAAAGCGGGTGGAAAGGGATGACAGTGACAGATGTGGCCTGGTGAGCTCCTACCACTCAGTCAGTCTAAACCAGTAAATGTTTGGTGTACAAATATACATACATAATTATATATACATAACATCAAGTACATACTATAGCAATTCATATCATTGGTTACTAAACACATCGTCGCTGCCATCTGGTCGCAGTGATAGTGTACTGCATACAAACCTCTGCACAAAATGTCTTCTCTTCCCATTCATCACAGTCACTCAGTGATGAGATGTGATCCAAACAACAAGGTTCATCCAAAATAGACACATAAGTAGCCACCTACAATTATGAATGACAGATCACACAGTCAGCAAGTACCATGTGTGTACAGGGACAGCGTTTTCAAAACAATCATGAGATTATCTCACATTTCAGAAAAAAAAATGTCCTTGTACACATAACAATATGTGCAAAAAACATACAACTAAAACTATCAACACAGCAAACAAATCTCAAAACAGCTTTTGCTCAACAATTTGTACTGGAATAGACATCTTTTTAAACTTTTTTTTTTCTAATGAAGCAGTTGCTATCAGCCCAGGTTTACAAATGGCATGACAAAAAACAAAACAAAAAAACTACCCTAAAACTGGTCAACAAATAAATTTCAAAACCACACTTGTCAACACTGCACAAAAAAAAGCCTAATGCATCGCTCCATTGGGGAAGACAGGTCTGTCTGATGATTATACAAATATATAATGTTTTTTTTTATTTGTGTAAACAAATGTGTGGTCAAGAGGTCAAGCCAGTCTCACTCCTCTATCATCTTCCTCCCACTCACAAGGTCAAACCTGGACTTCTGTGGACCACATCACAAATGTTTGAAAGAAGGTAATTACCCACAGCATAAGCATATTAATATGCCATGTCTCTAAAGTGTAAGAGTTGTTAGTTTTCTTCAGTATCTGTTGCACTGTTGTGATTTCATTTTGTCTGTTTTCATGTTCTTTATACCTGCTGGCAAGTGAGTCAAGAGAGAAAGGGATCTACTTCTTTTTATTTTATTTTTTTTTTTAACCTGTACCCACCCTGCTCCCTTCCACGCTTATGTTGCGCAACAACTGGGAGAGAGATAAATGGAGTGCATACTGGCAGGGACTGACACATGTGGCTGTGGCTCTGGTCCAACTTTTTGTCGTTATCCTTCTACATCCCACCCATCACTTCACCCATTTTCACCTTCCCTCCGTGCTGCTTTAAACACATATCTCCCTCCCCCTGCACCCCAAAATCAAAGCCCAATGTTATCATGGCAATGTCTCCCTTTTGCTCTGTGACTTTTACCTCTTGGAGGAATGCAAAGGAATCAAAGCAGGCCTGTGTATATCTGCATATATATACAAGAAGTTGACTTCTGCATGCAGTCTTCTGTCAACAAGGTGAACTGCAGGTATTTTCCTGAGGCAGTCATGTTTATAATATATCTTCTACTGCCATACATCCATTTCAACATATAAACCATGATCATTCCCTGCCACATTGCACTTCATAACATTTCTTATATTTTTTATCAGATTAATACATGTTTTCAACGACAAAAAAAGTAGAACACTTCTTGTGTTTTTCCCAGCTGTGTGACCTACTTAGCCAGAAAATCCAGCAAGTCTTCAACAGAGCTATTGATAATACAGTTTGTGCTTTGAGGCCCTGGGTCAGATGACATCCTCTTCTGAGTTCACAGACATTTTCAGAAAGGGGATAGGCTGGATCTAGGTTATCAGGCAGCCCCCCAACCCCATTCCAAACCCTACAGCTGATGTTCATAAGGTCAAACCTGGACTTCGTTGGACAACATCACAAATGCTGGCTCTGACATTTCCTTGACTGCGTGGCTTCAATGTTTTCCTGCATAGATTCATTTTTTGCACTTGTTTTCATATTCTAAAAAGTTGAATATGTTTATATATATATATATATATATTTATATTTATCCACACACGCACATTCATATATACATGTGTGTGTGTGTGTGTGTGTGTGTGTGTGTGTGTGTGTGATTGCATTCTTTATTTCTTTGGTGACATAAGTCAAACAACTTTACTTATAGTCTGAGAATACAATCAAGTAATGCTAAAGCTGGCACATCATAACACATTTGAAAATTTGTTGTAAAGATCTAAATGAATGTTACTGATAGGCAATGAAAACAATTCACACAGAAACTTTGTGGGCAATATGTTTGGTCCAATGGGAAATTGACTATTCAAAGTGCACATTTATGAAAGCAAGAAGCACCAGGAACATTAATCACCTCTTCAACTTAATGCAGAGTATTCTAACTTGTTGGCACCATATACCCGATTTCAGTAAATGTTGTAGCTCCAAGCATTCAAATAACTCATTTTGGCATTTGCCATATCACATTTTGATCTCTAATCAAGTTCTGCACTTCTCTACTGTTCACTTAAGACTTAACAGGTGGTCAGAATGTTACTTGTACATCAATATCTGTGCAAATCATTATATATATTACTTTAAAATGAGATATATAAATGTGTTGGGTTTTTTTAAAGACAAAAAGTTGATTTGTAAAATGTAAGGACATTAATTCTGAAACTGAGTCAATATCTGCACCCCTGAAGCAGTATGCAAGTCAGGTTCTGAAAAAGGAGTATGGTTATGTGAAATTGAAAAAAAAAGCTCCTCGGTTCATTGCATTTACTAAATTAATGCAACATGTCATAATATTTTGAATCACAAAGTTTTCAAATGGAAAAGTGTTATCTTATTTCCTTGAATAATAAATAGAGAATATGGAGGAATACACTCATTTTGACATTGTCAATAAATATCAATCCTTCAAAAAACATAATATAAATCACAATAATACATAAAATATTCACAACTGTTCAGAATACCTTTGCCTTACTTAAAATACAACAACCAGCAACTAACACATAAAAGGTAAATGCATTTGCAGCTTCCTATCAAAAACCAGAGGCACTGATTATGTTAGTAATTTCAGTTTTGTCCAGACTTGCTTCTATTTGTATTTAGCTTGAGTGATGTAAAAGAAACAGACAAATAAAATAAAACAAAATAAGCAATCTACAAGATAAACACTTTGAGGCTCCTCTCCTGCTAAGGTGATCCACATCATCCACATGACAACAGAACCTAGGCATAGTGAATGGGTTTCTTTAAACAAAAACAAAAAAGCTGACACCAGGAATACAGATTTATTTGCTCAGATCAGCTTGTGATAAATTACCTATAGTCAGGAGGTCAGACACAACTCTAGTTAGGGATGTGTGATGAATTACCTATAGTCAGGTGGTCAGACACAACTCTAGTTAGGGATGTGTGATGAAATACCTGTAGTCAGGTGGTCAGACACAACTCAGGGATGTGTGATGAAATACCTGTAGTCAGGTGGTCAGACACAACTCTAGTATGGCATGTGTGATGACAGACCTGTAGTCAGGTGGTCAGACACAACTCTAGTCAAGGATGTGAGGAAGGAGCTGAGGGCAGTGGGGGGGTCCAGGTCATACGGGCATGCCATGTCCATCATAATCAGGACCTGTCCACTCTTCCCTCACCCACCAGATCTACACTGGGTGACCTCACCACCATGACCACCACCTTCACCTCTGTACCCAGCCATCTGAAGAACATTTGAGGGCAGAAACACTGCCGTCATGATGTGGTGGTGGTTTGCACACAACACTGCAATGTCCTCTGTTTCTTGCCCAGTTTCTGGAGACAGGGTTGTAGGTCACTGTCACACAGTTGCTCCATCATTTCATCAACACCAACTTGTTGTACATGTCTCCTTGCCCCACATCAGACAAAGGCCTGAAGTCCTACTCTGTTCAGTGTCCTTGGTTCATCAATCTCAAGTGTCGCCATATCATGAACATTATGCACACAGACACCACAACAGAACTCCAGTGGCACTTCAAAGTTCAGACAGAAATCACAGACAGTATCCCCAAAGACTAAAATGTATGCCACTGTTTCATCAACAAGCTGATGTCCACTTAAAGTCCCTCTGTTCAGCAGAAGTATGACCCTTCCTGAAGTAAAGCTACTGATTTCTGTCAGCTGCACAATGGCCTGTAAGACCCCTATTAGCTGTCACTCTGTGCCATCACAAGGTAAATCTGCTGTGATAGTCAACAAGAGTTCACATTTCCAACAGAACACATACATTACTTCTTCCTTCCCACAACCAGTGATCTTGATCTGATGAAGACGCCAAGTGCTGTTATCCTTCAGAGCCCAGGCTATCAAAGTTTCTCTGTTTACTTGACACTTTCAGAATCAATGCTCACAAACGCCAAATAATCAAGACTCTGTCTCATGTCACAGTGTATTGTTCACAAGGACAGTCCTTGCTCTTCATAGTATACACTTATCATTAAGACAGCTGCACGTACATCCCCAAAAGATAGGAGCGATACAAAACCTTTTTCAATCTAGTATATGACAGTATGTACACCAGTATAATAAACTTTAATACACATATGATAATTCTATCGCATAAATATCATAAAAGGTGCATAAATTCTCTTCCATCATGTAAAAATAATCAACAATGTTTAAACACTCTATAACCAATGGAGGAAAAAAATTCAACCAAATTTTCAATGAAGAAGCCACAACAACAAATATAATATGACTGATGGTCTAAAGACCATAAACTATCGCCTCAATTATATGATGATCTCTTCAATTTGGCAATCAAGGTAACAAAGGTATAAATGAAAAATGTGAATAATTTATTCTTTCCTTCAAATGAGCACTGACAGTAAAAAAATTTTATTTTTTTTTAAATGGGAAGAGATAGAGAAAGACTGGGTGTAAATATCTCCCAGGAAGGAAACTGGATAGGACTGTATAAAGAACAGGAAGATGGTGCTTTTAAAATGCTAGCAATGACAGACTAACAAAGAAACAATGGTGATGAAGAACTGGGCCATGAAGAACAGAAAGGAAGACCCCTAGTGCGCTCACACACATCCACATACACAGACACCTACACACTCACACACCACAAGACCACAACGCCCTACAAGCCAGGCCCAAAGGGGCCCCACTGATCCTCAGGAGTCAGCTTCCAGCATTTCCAAGAACAGTTTGTGCATCATGACACGGCCATCATTCTTCAGGTCAAACCAGAACTGCTTGGACAGCAGCTTAATGTGGGTGATGGCGGGCAGCAGCAGGAAGAGCTGGCCCAGACGTCGGGGGTGACTGCCGTGCCGCGCCTTGATGCAGTCAATCAGCGAGTCCTGCAGCTTGTCCTGCAAGCCCCGCACCGTCTCTCCTGCCTCTGTCCCCACATCTATCAACATCACAACACACAGGCGCTTACAAGAAAGCCAAAAACACATGAAGGAAACACAATAAGATCTTTCTATCAAAACAAATGAGCATGTCATATCTATTCCAAAGTGCCAATGCACCTGTCAACTGATTTCAGGTTTTCTCTCTCAACAGATTTGCAGCCCTCTACCTCCACTAAACTAGTTGCCACCTAATGCCCCACACATTCCTCTCCTCCACCCCCACCTCAATAAAATCAGTCAAGAACTAAACAAAAGTTAGTGAAGAGAAACAAAACAAAAACACACCAATACAGACAAAACAGACACACATGAACAGACTCAAACATGTCTAATATATATATATATCAGGAAAGCCATTAAATAATATATAACAATGACTACTGCAACAGACATACAGTGTCACTGACCAATGTTGCAGAGGATGATGGCTTTCAGCAGAACATACTCCTCACGGCTGACGCCCAGGTGGGTGAACTTCTGGCACAGTTTACGAGTTAGGCTGTCAAGCTCAACAGGGATGTTGTACGCCTCCACCATGTCCTCTGACACCCGCAGGTCCTCAGCATAGCATACAGCCCCATTGTAGGGGCAGGAGCGGAACACCAGATTGAGGCACAGGATCTCCAGCCACGAGTGTTGCAGCAGATTCATCTGATCGATCAGCTGCAGGTTGGCAAAACCTGTGGAAGTGGACACAAGCTGGAGTTGTAACTCAGTTGTCAAGAGCAAGACAGGTTTTACAGAAACAATGCAATGAAAGCAACTTGAACAGAGACCCGCACTGCAGAACAAAGCAACATTACCTCAATGGAATTCAAGTCAACATGTCTCTTGAGAACAGCACAAGAAAGAATCTTTGGGAACAAAGCAAGAAAGGTCTATGGAGGACCAGGCAAGAAAAGTTCCTTGAGAACAGTGCTATAGCAACAAAAAAAACATCTGATAAAAAGAAAACCATGGCTGAATAATAAAACCACTTCCATGAAGATTCAGAATGTGAACCAAGTCAACCAAGCAGTTTTAAGGTGAACCAATCATGACTGCTGGTGCCCAAGATGACAAAAAAGGAAGAATATAAGATATCCACAAAGGCTCAAGTCCCAAAGCTTTCATTTCAGTGTCCAAAGTGTTTCATGCCATATGAACAATGTTTATACCAGCCAACTATTTTTTATTTTATAGTTTCTCATTTCAGCATATTACAGTAAAAAATATATTTAAAAAAAAAAGATAATTAAAAAAAACAGTACAAAAAAAACACAAAAAAACAAACAAAAAAACAAAAACACCAAATAAGCAAAACAATACTAAAAGCAGCAGAGATAAGGTAAGAGATGCATGAAGTCACATAGCATGTTTCAGATCGCATGATCTGAAAACTTAACATTTCCTGAGCAGTGGTGTCTGGATTCCTCAAAGAGACCCTGTCTGTTAATGTGCAGCATGGATAATACAAAAACCATCCAGATGCCTGTCAATATCAACATCTGTGTGTCTTGTATCCCTTCTGCTATGGATGTACCAAGAGAAGAGGAGGGTTGTTAGAAAACAGCTGACGATGATTATGGCAAAAACAATGCAAGACAATTCACAACACCTTTCTTTCTACCAATTTGTGGCTCTTCCCACCTCTGTTTTTTCAGACAATGGTAATAAATCACTACCACAACCAAAACCAAACACACCACCACCACCACCATCACCATCAACAGCCACCAAGAGAAGACTCCTCACCTGGCACCTGCTTGGCCCAGCTGATAGTGATGACCAGCTCACGGTCAGCCAGATCAGACACGGCCGCCCTGAAGCGAACCTCATCATCAGGCAGGCTGGGGTCCTGGGAAGCAAACAGCTTGTCCAGCTGGGACTCAAGTGCCAACAGGGTGGACAGGATCTTGTTGTCTGACACTGCACACACCGTCATGGTCATTTAGGAGGTGTGGTGGGGTTGTATTGAATTGTATTGTACTGTATTGTATTGTATTACCTTTTTTGTCACAACAGACTTTTCTGCGTGAAATTCAGGCTGCTCTCCCTTGAGAGAGCGAATCACTGCACTGACAGTGCCATCCCTTTTTTTGGGGTATTTTTTCCTGCCAGCAAATTCATTTGTTTTCCTATCAAAGTGGATTTTTCTACAGGATTTTGCCATGGACAACCCTTTTGTTGCTGTGCATTCTTTTACATGCGCTAAGTGCATGCTGCACACTGGATCTTGGTTTATCGTCTCATCCGAATGACAGGGAGTGATGCTTCAGGAACACAGAGTACAAATGTGTGTATGTGCGCCACGACCAAAGAAGATACTGGGTTGTTAGAGGTCATTCTGCTGCAGCTAGGGTGGTCAGAGCCACGAAATCCAGAGGCACTCCGTCAGTCCTGCATGTCATTTGCATGCGTGCAGTTGTTGTTTATCATCTGCACAATGCTGGTGGAAAGAGGAAACGTCATGACCCCATCAGCCAACGTCATCACTGAGAGTGCTGCTGTTCACCTCTACACCTGTTTGCCCCTGTCCCTGACCCTGTTTCTCTGCCCCACTGTCGTCCTTAGCTGGGAACAGGGATTGGCTCTGTGTGTGTGTGTGTGTGTGTGTGTGTAGGGTCTGAGTGTACAGGGAGTTAGTGGTGGAGGCAGATTTTATTTTGGGCACCCTTGGGTTGTTTGTGACTGGCCCAAGGCACTGTGTGTACACGACAAAGCTTAGGACTGTGTGCCAACTACAGTCATTCAGTACAGTTAGTGCGTTATGTCAGCACTTTGTTTCTTCTTCTGCTGTGGACGCAGGGTTACCATGCTCATTGCATGCTCAATACAAAGGTCTACTGGTCTACTTCAAACTCTTTCCCTTCTGTAAACATGGAAAATCTCTCTCTCTCTCTCTCTCACACACACACACACACAAATACACACACACACACACAGAGTTTATACTGTGCTATCTGAATCCTGATATTTGCAATAAAATTACACAAGTGACATAAAGAGAGCAGAGACACACAGACTGACAAAGGAGGCAAGCTGTTTAACCTCAGAAGGCTTCAACCAAAAACGAAGGTCATGACAGACCTCATCAGAGACTTTTTGTTTGCTGATGATTGTGCCCTCAACGCTGGATCTGAAGCTGACATGCAACTCAGCGTTGACAAGTTTGCCACTGCCAGCAGGAACTTCAGCCATACCATCAGTACGAAAACTGAAGATCTCCATCAGCCAGCCCCAGGGAAACCCCACGTTGAGCCCAACATCACAGTCAACGGTTAGAGACTCAGTGCGGTGGAGCAGTTCACATACCCTGGCAGCACACTGTCATGAAATGCGACCATCGACGATGAAGTGAATGTCAGGATTGCAAGAGCAAGCACAACCTTTGGCAGACTCTATGCAAATGTCTGGAACAGAAGAGGCATTGGTCTCGAGACCAAGCTAAAGGTCTACAGAGCAGTAGTTCTCCCTACACTACTGTATGCCTGCGAAACTTGGACAGTGTACCAACGACACCCCAAGAAGCTGAACCACTTCCACACAACATGCCTCAGGAAGATACTGAACATCAAGTGGCAAGACAGGCCCCCAGACACAGAGGTGCTTGCAAAAAAAACCCTTCCCAGCATCTTCACCATCGGGCATCCTGATGCAGTCCCAGCTTCGCTGGGCTGGACACGTGGCGCGCATGCCAGACCATCGGTTGCCCCAAAGGCTCTTCTATGGCGAGCTGCAACAAGGGAAGAGATCACATGGAGTCCAGAAGAAGTGCTTCTGAGACACTCTGAAAGTCTCTCTGAAAGCGTTTAACATCAACCCTGACTCCTGGGAGGAATCTGCAATGGACCGTGACAAATGGCGCGCTGCTGTGCACAAAGGCGCCAAGTTGTGCGAGGCCAACAGGACTGCTGCAGCTGTTCAGAAGAAAGTCACGGGCAAACAAGCTCCCTGACAATGATATGCCTGTCTTTGTCTGCCCCAACTGTCAGCAAACATTTCGTGTGCAGACTGGACTATTCAGCTATCTGCGCATTCACAGATAGACTCATGAGCATCCCCCCCATCCTACCACCACCCTCCCTGCATCCCCCAGCTGGATGACAACGATGGTCATCATCGATCTCGATGGACACACACCACCACATTAGTGGTATAAAGAGAGCAGAGACACACAGACTGACAAAAGGAGGTATGAGGGTGAGAAAAAGTGTTGTTGTTGTTGTTGTTGATTTCTTTAATGCGTCTGTGGATAATTATTTTACAGTCTCACATGCTGGTGGCACACACACAAATATATAAACAGGTTCCTTCGTCCTTATGACAAAAAGTCAGTCATAAACAACAGATACAACAAAAACAACACCTCCTCCAATTTTGCACAGGCAGTCAAACATAAGTAATACACATTACAGGCTAATACTTGAGTAAATTGGATTGTGAGGAGGCAGGAAACACACACACACACACACACACACACACACACACACCAATATTTGTCTACTATGTTGATGGGCAGCACTCTATGGGGATCCAGGTATCATTATCTGTAACCAAACGAACCACCCACAAGCAGACGCCCTAACTATATCCCCTTACCAGGCACACAAGAACATGTTCGATCTGATGATCTGCTTGTCTAATGTCAACAGGTAGGTGAGGGTTCAGTCACAGGGTACCTATCCCTCTGCCCTCACCCCAACCAGTCACTACAATGCATACATGTATAGTATACCCCATTTCCATGTAGTTCAGTGCACCTCTTAAGTCTCCTACACCACTATCTCTCTTCCTCAAACACACACACACACACATATATATATACAGAGAGAGAGAGAGAGAGTGAGAGAGAGACAGACAGACAGATAAACAGAGGCAGGGAGAGAGAGGGAGACGCACGCACGAAAGCATCCTGTCTTTCACCCCAGCTCCCATACCAACACTCCAATTCAACTGGTCTATTTTCATCCTGACTAGTTTCCTTCTCTCCTCTCCATCCCTTCACCACCATCACCTCTTTACCTCCCCTCCTCCTTTTCACTTGATTATGCAGTCTTCGTTAATAGGTAACCATTGTCTTGATCGTTCCATCAAATGCTGACTATTAGTATTACTCGACGAGCCCCCTTTTCCCAACATTCACTGCGCCTCAGTTGCTGAAGTTCTTTACTTTCTATACTATACCTTGATAACGTCCTCATGAAATCCCCTTCATTTTGTGTTGGTCCCAGAAAATTAAAGGAAAATCCCACTGCTCAATAGGTATTGCATGCTCTCTCTCTCCCTCTCTCTCTCTCCACACAGATTAATGGAATCTCTCGGGTGCACACACACACACACACACACACACACAAACACACATTTTTTAAAGAGGGCAAACAAACCAACCAACAAAGAAAACAGGAAAGAACAAAGCGAGCACTGACACAGTCGACTTTAAGCTCAGAGAGAGAACAGGACTCACAGTCGAGGCAGGGCTTCTTGGTGACGGTGACGATGGGGTGAACCAGGGTGGTCTGGTTGTCTGGGTTCCTCTTGTACTTCTGGCGGCCCCCGCGCACTCTGTCCAGCCGTACTCCTGAAACACCCAACACACCCTGTCACTCTCCGCACCACCCCCTTCACACCACTTATCACTGCTTCTCTTCAAAACACCTTAATCCCGGGTTGCTGTCTCCAGGTTGCCTTTGGATCAGTTTCACAGTACAGGCCTTGTTGCTGATGTCAGCATATGTGTTCCAAGACTTCATCACCATCCCACTAGAAGGAAGGAGGGGCACACAGAAAAGAGAAAGAAAGACGGAAACAAAGACGAAAGAAAGAAGGGTTTGAGTAAATTAACTTATTAAGACACCTGCTGAGATCTATGCAGTTGAAACTGGCTGAATGCTTCCCCTTCTCTTTGTCACCCAAATGTGTGTGTGTGTGTGTGTGTGTGTGTGTGTGTGTGTGTGTGTGTGTGTTATGTATTCAGTTCGTCATTCATTCGTCGTGTTCATTTAAATTTCAATCCACAGCAAACTTCAGCCAGTTCGGGGTCCATAGTCAGCTGCAGGTAAATGAGAGGAACGGGGGTGGGCGAGTGGGGTTGAGGGAAGAGGAAAGCAGGCGTAGGGGTGAGGGGAAGAGGAAAGCAGGCGTAGGGGTGAGGGGAAGAGGAAAGCAGGCGAACTGCCACTCAAGCTAAGCCGACTATTACCCCTCTAGACTTTCCGACAACGTTTGGTTTTCACGGCTCAGAAAGGTGGCTTTCAAAACAAACTGCCAACTTCAGGCTTTACCCGTGTCAATGCGACCCCCACAACTGAACACAGCCCAACACCACATGGTGCGCACTGTTGAATTCAACCCATCAGACTATAGCGTGCACTATCATCAACCACAGTGTCCAGCACAACGCCCAAATACGCACAAAGTCCAAACGCTCACGATTTGGGTATGTCCTCATAGGGACTCAAAATTATGCGAGTTGCAGGCATAATTATGAAGTTGTAATTTCATTCATGAGTTTAAACAAATCCAACAAGGATTTTTTTCCTTCCTTCCAAAACACTTCCAGACCGTTCTTGTTACATACAGTGATACACGCTCGCCCTTTCACACACACACACACACACACACACACACACGCGCGCGCGCGCGCGCACACACACACACACACACACACACACATGCGCACCGGCATCGGAAAGGCTTTAAGCAACATGACTAATCGATTTGGTCATATCTTTGTGAAAGACCGAGGACAATACAACTGAATACAAACGCCAACCAGGAACTGAAAGGTAGGACAAGTGTCATGGAAATAATCCCACACCTCCAATACTGCTGTGAAAAAATGGGTGGCGCTGTAGTTTTGCGACGCGCTCTCCCTGGGGAGAGCAGCCCGAATTTCACACAGTTCAAGAAATCTGTTGTGATAAAAAGAAATACAAATACAAATGCTGTATCACTGTTTTCTTCACAGCAATTCTTATTCCGTGCGCGTGTATGTGTGTGTGCGCGCGTATGTGTGTGTGTGTGTGTGTGCGCGCGCGCGTGCGCGCGCGCGCGCGCTTAAATGTGTGTGTGTGTGTGTGTGTGTGTGTGTGTGTGTTTGACAGTGTGCTGCATTCAATGTGGGTGGGCAAAACACTTCCAGACCGTTCTTGTTACATACAGTGATACACGCTCGCTCTTTCACACACACACACACGAAGGCTTTAAGCAACATTTCCCTCACTGAAAGACTTTCTTCAGCCCTAGCCCGAGTCAGTACCTGCGTCCTCGACCCCTCCCTGCACTCCCCCCTTCTCCACCCACTTTCCTCCTCCAACTATCCTTGGGTTTTAATTAATTATTGTTATTTTATCATTTAATGTGTGTGTGTGTGTGTGTGTGTGTGTTGTTGTTGTTGTTGTTGTTGCATTTACAGAAGGGACGGACGGAGGGAGCTTTGGGTTTCACGTGGTGATACGCTACAGGGACTGACGTTCGTTTCACACCACACTGACACAATCAGACTGAATCAAACCATTTATCAACTTTTCAAGAAGCGGGCCAGTTATATATATATATGTGACCAAGCGTGCTATGCTTGCTCCAACACTATTCACGCACAAGCTGTATTAGCAGACGACAGTTTTCCCTCCTAACCCGCGCACAGAATGTGTGACGTCACTCTGCTTACATCATTTTGTCCTCGCCAGACACCTGCTGACTGCTCGACCAGTGTCGCGGGCAGTGTGTCGTGCGTGTCCCCACAACGGCTGACACTTCGCTACGTATCGCTGTAAGTACTAGTGTGTAGAATGTGTTGATTTGTAAATTGTATTATTCGACACTGTACTTGTGTTCATATGAGTATGTTCAGTTAATTCTTTGTTCAGTTATTGCTTTGACATGTTACTCACAGCTCGGCTATGATTGATCTAGAAATTGCCATGTCGTCATATGCTCGGAGCAGTGTTCCATTTCATTCTTCATAACGTCACAGTCAGTGACGTCTCTGTACACAGATAGTTTGTTCCAGAATGTTCTAGTGAGTGCATAAAGTTCATTCACCACTTAATGGTTAAGCCATGGTGGTTCTTCACTTACTATCTGGTCTATCAGTTTGCCAGTATTATATCTAAGCCACTGATTCTCTATCTTGTTTGTTATTCAGGTATTATCTTTCACACTAATATCAGTTGTACTGCTACAGTGTGCTCAGTACTCTAAGATGTGTGTAGTATTCTGCTGTTGTGATTTCACGATAGTGTTGGATTAATATCAGTTATTGGTCAAAACCACCTGATATGTATCAGTCTGTTAACTGTAATTTAGTTGTTATGCTCTCTCCTATACAGCTTACTCCAGTATAGTGCAACATGATAAACTGATTCATTTGAGTCACTTTGACACAGTATAAGCTTTATCTAATCTATACTGTCAGTGTACTTTCACCAAGTCAGCATCGCTTCAATCACTTTAACTGAGCTATTTAAATGTATTATCATTATGTTCTTGCGTATCCCAAACCCGAGTAATAGTCTTTCCATGTAATATGTATACATATGCTTTACTATTCACTTGTGTTGACATGTTGTACTTATGACATTTGTTTGTGTCATTCCAGGCACTGTCTTCTTCTTCTTAGTTCTCCTAGATATCTTCTTCTCTTAGTTTTTCTCCATGTAACTATTGTAAATAAAACAATAGAAAAACCCATTTGTGACTGGCCTCTATATGTCCCTGGCCTGTGCGTGGGATCTTGTCTATCCTTTCATTCAATCAATCAATTAGTTAAGTCTTTTGTACCCTATTAGAACCACTCGGAGCACGGCTACATATATATATATATATATATATATATATATATATATATATATATATATATATATATATATATATGCCAAAGCGACAAAACTATTTAAGTACACACAATTCCAGTGTATATAAATATATCTTTTCTGTAAGGTCTGGAGGTACTGTCAAACCGCCTCAGGCCGTACTTTCTTTCTACTCCACTGGAGAACCATGCTGCATGCGTGGGTAACTCAAACTGCCCAAACACCCTCCCACCCTTCCCCAAATCCACCACCATTCCACTATAGACCTCTTCCTCCCTTACCTCTGACAATCCCCCCCCCCCCCCAGATCCCCCCCCCTCGTCCCCACCCCCCATCTCGGGGACTGTTCCAGAAAAAAAAAAAAGTGTTTATGAAAAGCGGCACATGCTCAGACTATGATCGTTCCACGTCGGTGAGCCTCAGGTCAGCCCCATGTATTGTCAGGAGTGCTGTCATGCTGAGGCCGGTCCAACGCTCTGTTCTACAATCTCACTCACGCAAGCACCATACACGCACGTATCCCCATCCCCCACCCCCACACCACTCGATCCTGTCTTGCCCTCTTCGATTCAAGTACTATGTATAACGGATGGACTGGTCAGTGAATGGACGGGCGATCTACATTCATTTTGACCACAGGGTCTGTGCTGAACACAGTCCGTGTTATATGCGTTTGTGTAGGATCTGCTGTTTGAGTGTCTAGCTGAGCGACGCACCGTGTGAACACGAGAGCGAGAGAGAGAGGGGAGAGAGAGAGTTGGGGGGTGGGGGGGGGGAGTGCGCATCCCCATCTCAAGCTCACACATAAAACTACGACAAACAAAAAAAGAGAAAAAAAAAAGGGAAAAAAGCCATCAATCAAAACATGCGACTCAAACACCCTGTAGACATGACACAACGCAAACATCCACGTGACTATAAAGCAGTCCGATCACATCTCGTCCATCGCATCCCCCAGGCAACATGCCGACACAATGTGTAACCAGCCTGGAGGAGACCCACACATCTGCACTTTCAATCAAAAGTCCCACCAATCTGTCTGCCCAGACTTCAAGCCACCTACATACTCTCTACCCACAAATAAAGACCGCCAGGTTTTAAGATGAAGTCCAGATGACGTCCCCCTGAAAGCAAGAGGTTTTCAGCAAGATGATTCCGGTTTGATGGCAAAGATGGATGGATGGTTGTCATGCTCTGTTTCTCTTCACAACTGATTTCTCTCTCTGTCTCCGTCTCTCTCTCTCCCTCTCTCTCCATCCTCGCCACCATCCTCCATTAAAAGCCGAGCTTCGATGACGTCATTCTGACGGTCGAGCATGAGATCAATATCCATTACAAGTCTGAATTCTCTCAGCATACGAAATCAGGATCTCTCTGTCTCTCGAAGAAAAATGGATGAGCTGATTTGGAATAGTTATCTACCACATGCAGAGACAAATTAAAACCGTGGGTGAGCAGGTGCGTTCGCGTGTATGTATGTGGCTGAGTCATGGGGAGACTCACTGGCAGACAGAGACAGGCAGACAGACAGACAGGGAAAGAGAGATGGAGAGGCTTGGTAGCATCCAGACTAATGCCAAGCAAATCTGCTGAAGTGATTTTATGTATCATAAGCAGAGATACGTAGCTCAGTGGGGTGCATGAGTGAACAAAACTGAGATGTTCTCACACGCTCTTTGTTCACTCTCCTATCCCCCTTGACCAGTGCGGTGTGTGTGTGTGTGTGTGTTGAGCAAGAAAGAGACAGAGAGAGAGAGCACATGTACACTAGCATGTTACACACATGCATTGTGATCTTTCTGCCAGCAAGTCTTCAAACATGTACCTGCTCTTCTGTCAGCAGTGTCGTGGGGGCCCAGTATTTTAGGAGAAACAATAAAATACACTAAGAACATGTTTCTATCTCCACAGGACACACATCCTGCAGAACACCGGCACCCATGTCACCAGACATTTCAATGCAAAAGATCATTCACTGCGTGACATGAGGTGCATGCTCATTGAGCAGGTCATCACAACCACGCTCACAGACACACAAGGGAAGAGTTCTGGATCAGCAAACTCAGGGCGTTCTATCCTCAAGGCCTCAACACTAATTCTCAGGACAGGTCAGGGACGGAGAGAGAGGGAGAAAAGGCAGGGGGTAGGAAAAAGGAGGGGGGGAATGGGGAGGGGGGGGGGGTTTGAAGGAAGGTGAACTGGACTGTCTGAATTTGACGTCATTGTAGAAACACGTCATCGTAGTGATGACGTATTTCTATAAAACGTCACTTTCATTCACAAGCAATGAGGAAGGCAAGCGCCGAAATATTTGCTGTCGGACAGTATTGTTTTTTTGTTTTCTTTTTTTATCATACACACACACACACACACGTTTATGTAACTAACATGTGTGTTTTTCTTCTCTGCGTCTGTGAACTGCATGCGCACGTACTCAAAACTGCTCACGGACGCGCCAGTACACGCGAACCTCCAGGAATAAGATTTACGCAGCTTTCCAATCAATCAGAGGAACAATGGCTGCGGGTGAAGTCACTTGACCGGAACGACTATACTCTGTCCTTTCCACAGTTATTTACGGTTTCAATGAGTTGAGAGACAGACCGGTGGCTAAAAACAGGGTGTGTGTTTTTCATGCTCCTGTTGTCTAACGTACTGATCATAAAATTAGACCAACAAAAATGCCAACACGGCAAACGATGTCATGTTTTTGACATAGCCATGTGGCACAATCACAACAACAGAAATTGTCTTCAAACAATCATCAGTTGGAATGTGAACGTCCGTACACCCATCACTTCCGTTACTCAACAGTGAGGAGAGAAAAACACAGCAGAGTGATTGATAAATAAAGATACACATGGTAAATAAAAAGCTGCATGACACAGTCCCTGCAGCTGCATGAACTATGAGCGCCCTCGTCTATTTAGGTCATTTGTGTACATTCGCCATCACCCCATCCCCAACGCCTGTCCACCCTCTCCGCCCCTATGGTGCCGAAATCAATTTCATTTTGTTGCGCCCGCGCGCTGCCGCTCGCCCATCGATACCGCTAATGTTCTCAAATGCCAATTAATGTCCACGTGAACGACTGCACACGGTACGCGTGACAACTAATCGACACATCCTCCAGAGACGTGAGATCCGGGATGTTAACTACAAAGTGATGGACGTGAGGGGCGTCCAATGCATATTACCATACTCTTTCTTGTGGACGCTTTAAGTGCTCTGTCCCACTTTCGATCTGTCACACCATCTGTGTCTGAGATATTCTGGTTCCCAGTCTGACGACTCCTGGTATAGTGCGAACGCCTTTGCGTTCCAAACTTGCCCGCATTATCAGCGTTTGAGTACGGCTGAGCCACTTCCAACACATGCTTTATGGCTGCTCGTTTTGACTCCCGGGTTTTAGTGACCAAGAAAGATTGGCAAGATTGCAGCAAAACCAATGGTCTGGTTTGAGTCAATAGGCATCTGACGGCTGGTTTCCTATGGACCGGACACCGATTTGGCCAGGGGACAATGCATTGCCTGAACGTGTCCTTCGTGGAACTGCCGGGGTGATTTTGTTGTTGTTTTATTTTATTTGTTGTTGATGATGTTGTTGTTGTGGCTTCTGTAGTTCATAACTTCAAACTGAGTCTTGTAATGACAAGACAGGTTTCGACACGTCACCCTAAGACAAAACAGTGTTCACCCTAAAACGCCATTTCTCTGGATCCGTGTCTGTAATACTTGCCCAAAGGGTTGACCGGGAAATCTTGGCTCCCGGTCCGCGTCCTACTGCTTCAATGCCAACACGTCTACGTCCTTGTCTGCAAGTAAGACATTTCTGTCAAACTGCTTTCCCTGAGATTATCCCAAGGCATCGCCGTGATCTCTGAGGGAAGGGTAGGGAGTGTAAGGGACGGGCAGGTGTTGGAATGGGCGTCAGACATGCTCGGCGCGGCAGAGGGATAACACTTCAGTGGAAAGCTGAGACGACTGCGGCAAACAAGCCCTGTTAATATATTATACTGGTAGACCGAGCCAGAGGTTTTGAACTGTCCAATGTTGCCAACACCTCTCTCGGAGTTTTCTAACTCTGATGGTCTGTGGGTTGCGCCGATATTTCCTCACCAGCGTCGGCGGCGAAGGCGCCTCATTCACGGACTTATAGATCCATTCTATTGAAGTCCGGGATGGCGGGTGGCAGCTCGTGGCTCTGTCGCTCCCTTTGCTTGTGGTCGTTTGCAGACGTCGGTCGTACAGGTCGTCGACGGAGCATGATGTCCAGTAGCCATGGAGACGGCTATGCCGTCTGACCCTTCCTTGACGACCATACGACGTACGCGGTGAACAACTCCTTCGCAATGCAACGGACTGCCGCCTTTGACACAACTGACCAACGCAAAGGAAACAACTCAAGACTACCGGCTGTATCAGCATGGCCTTCATGGCATTCGCCAATAGGTCATTAAACTGCACTGAATTTTTTTTTTTTTTTTAATTAAAAAGGGGGTGTTGGGGGCCCGGGACGGGGGTAGGAGTGGTGAGCCCTCCTGGCAGTGATATGGTCTGCACACAATCGCAATCATGGGTCGCTGATAACGACTGTGCCTTCATATATTCATACCAGTTACAGCTTAATATCAATCTAGGTGAATCAAGGAGAAAGGGTGGCTGGTTCGCCATCTACATACTGTTCACCCATTCATATTGCCTTCACGTGTTTTCGCGGCAGTTCACATGAAAAAACAATTCCGAATGTCCCCAATCAACATCCTGGGGTCGCATCGCCCACACCTAACAGCACTGTAAAACACTGTATGCAGTGCACTCCACCCACATGTGCAAGATACCACCCTCATCCCGCCTCATCCTCCTCTCCCATCTCCACATTCTCACTCACTAATAAATGGATGCTACACACACACACACACACACACACACTGCAGGACACCCGGTTTGCAACTCTAACAAGGCGAGGAGCCTATGTAGTAATGACAGCAGCTACATGTGTCAGTGTCATCTCGATAGTCCGACGAGTCATCAATCGGACGATCATTAATCCGACGTGGCAGTAGTCCAACGTTTAAAAGTCCGACGTGGCGATGGTCCGACAGGGCAACAGACCAACGTGTCAACAGTCCGACACATTTTTCTTTTTGTCCGACTGGCATTGGTCAGACGTTCGTTAGTCCGAAAACATGTATAATCTTAATCACACAGTGACTGCCATCGTGGATGTATGAATCGGTCTGTCCGTCTGTCTGTCTGTCTCTCATCTGCCTCTCTTCACTTGTCAGTCGGTATTTCACTATCGGTGTCTGTTTCTCACCCACCTCTCTCTCTTCTCTGTCTTTCTCTCTCGGTTTCTGTCCTTGTCCCCCCCTTCCCCTGCCCCCACCGCTGCTCCTTGTATACATGTTTGTCTACATGATTCCAATTGCCCAGCTACATTCCTGCCTGCCTGCCTCTCTGGGCGTCTGTCTCTCCCATCACCTCATTCTTCTCTATATCTCACTCGCTCGTTCGCTCTCCCTCTCTCTGCTTGTGCCTCTGCATGTCTGTTCTGTCTCTGCCTCTGTGTGTGTGTGTGTGTGTGTGTGTGTGTGTGTGTGTGTGTGTGTGTGCGTGTGTGTGTGTGTGTGTGTGCGTGTGTGTGTGTGTGTGTGTGTGTGTGTGTGTGTGTGTGTGTGTTTAAAGCCAGAGTGTATCCTTCCGAAAACCAGTGTATGCATACAATCATTTGTATGCTTCATGCTTAGGAAAATCAGATGCATTTTTACGTTAGGGCATGTGCGTGTGTGAACACTCTCTCTCGCGCGCGTGTATGTGTGTGTATGCGTCTGTGGTTGTGTCTGTATGTGCATATACCTATGACGTGCGTGTGTCCGTTAATATACGTTCACACACACACACGCACACACACACACACACACACACACACACACACACACAGAATGACAACCAGTTTGCAACTATTGACAAACCTCTAACATACAAACATAACTATCTAAATAATGTCCAACCAGTTACTTGTATTCGAAATTGCGGATTCCCAATTTATTTACAGAGCATAATAGGATTTTTTTCTATAATACGACCTCCATACATCATTATTGCTTTTCTATGTTTGTTTCTTTTTTGATTCACTTGTGTCAACAAAGTGAGTCTATGTTATAACCTGGTGTTCGGTTGTTTTTCTGTGTGTGTGTGTGTGTGTGTGTGTGTGTGTGTGTGTCCTTGGTAAACTTTAACATTGCCATTTTCTCTGGAAAAACTTTGTCTACCAATACCAAATTTGGCTTAAATACAGTAGGGAAAAAATCTTCAGTCATACAAATAACTGGTTGTAAGTCTCCCGAATTAAGCTGTATTTCCGAATCATTAACGGTTTATTTCGTTGATATTCCTTCCGAAATCCGAAAAATCTAAAAACCGTTTCCCACTGAGTTACGAGAAGGTAGGTTGTGTTTGAAGACGACATGACCTCGTTTTTCTTATTCACAATAAAAAGGAAAGAAATACAAATTCTTGACAAAACACACACAGTGATACAAACTACACCTGTTTACAGCATGTACATATTCTAAAGTGGACAATGAATTAACTGGAATGAACATAAGAGAAAAATTGAATTGATCCTTTCTTTCAGCCCATTGTCGACGGATTCGTGCAGATCTAGAAATCTACCATATGTTGCGATGTGCTTGAACTACAGTTGAAGGGATGGCAACATCTCCTTTACCGCCGAAATAAAAGAATAACCGAGATATAATAAAGCACACAAAAACATGAATTAAACGGCGTTATTACGTCCACTACAATTAGATCTACTCACGAAGAAAACGTCAACAGTGCTTTAAATACTAAATGTAGTCAAATGACGTCAGATGCGCCACAGCAGTGGGGATTAGTCTGGTTGCTCCCGAACTGAACATGCATGGTTCGATCCCGCTCGCATGCTGTTATACTTTCATATTTACCTTTAGCGACACACACAACAGAAAACTGACTGACAGACTAATAACAATTTTGACAGACGAAAGACAATATTGACATGATGACATTAATAGCAGAAGGTCAGAAATGAGTGGTAGGTTTAGAGTTCCACGCGCAAAAACATCTCGCTACATAACTTCATTCATTCCTACAGCCATTCGCGCACACAATCAAAACATTCAATACATTAGCTCATGAGTGAACCCCCACTCCCAAACCCCCTCGGCACAGCAACACCTAAACTTCACCAGCAGACGAGTGCATGGAAGCAGACATGCGTGCATGTGGGAGCCAATACACGGGTAAACACACGCAAGCGTTTCTGTGTGTGTGTGATCGGAAGTGATTTTTAAATATTTTCTTAGTTTACTTGGATTTCATGTATCTTAATGCTAATGTACTAATTTTATTGGCGTGACATATGTTATGTGCGTGCATACGTGCCTACATCCATGTGTGTGTGTGTGTGTGTTTGTGTGTGTGTGCATTTTACTTATATATACGATTTATTCCCTGGATGTTTTTATAAATGTATTGTTCTACAATACCTTATGGTCTTAACGTGTGTGTGTGTGTGTGTGTGTGTGTGTGTGTGTGCGCGCGTTCGTGCGTGCGCGCATGTCATTTTTAGTAACATATACCTTTTTTTTGTTGGATGTTTTCATTTGTAAATATTCTTGTGCAATACCCTATTGGGGGCGGGGGGGAGGGGAGTCATCGTCAGCTATTGGGAATTATTATTTGACTAGTTTTAATCTCTTCTCATGTTGGGCATGATGATTTTATGCTAGTGTTTACAACGAGCCTGTGATTGCACAACTTAATTTCCATGTGGATTAATAAAGTGTTTTTGATTTGATTTGATTTATGACTGAATAAAATAAACATATACAAGAAAGGAAAGGCCCTCAAGACTCACTTGTGACACACACTTAAAGAAAAGGGGAAAAAAACTTTATAAAAATAAAAAATCAGTTGCTTGAAATGTGTTTTCTAATCGTTATTATAATCATATACAGCTTCGCGGGGGGTGGGGGGGGGGGGATTATAAAAATCGAAAATTAGTTTGTTGAAATGTGTTCTCTATTCGATATTATAATCATATACAGCTTCGCGAGAGAAAAAAAAGGAAAAAAGAAAAGCTTCGTCTTTCCACTCACTGAGAAATTACCGACACATTCCATTCAATTTTTTTTTTTTTCTGTTCATTCTAGTTAATTCAGTATCCACTTTAAAACATTCATATGCAGCAAACATGTCGATTATTATTTAAGAAATTCTTTTAATTTGGTGACTTTGCAACATGTTTTGTCAAGATCTGCACTGAGCAGTGCCGTGTAGACGAGGCAGTGAAACGGTCGATTTAAATTTTCTTTTCTGTTCATTCTAGTTAATTCAATGTCCACTTTAGAATATTCATATGCAGTAAACACGTCAATAATGTAGTTAGTGTCACTGTATGTGTTCTATCCAGAATGTTTATTTCTTTTTTTTAATTGCGAACAAGAAAAACGAGGTCATGGCGTACTGTCACCAGACAACCGGGAAGCTGCATAGGGGTAACAGCGGTTTTCGGAATCTGGACCGAACATAACGAAATAAACTGTTAATGATTCGGAAATACGGCTAAATTCGGGATACTTACAACCTATTATTCGTATGACTGTGAAGATTTTTATTCCTACCATGTTCAAGCCAAATTTGGTATTGGCAGACAAAGTATTTCCAGAGAAAATGGCAATGTTAAAGTTTACCATGGACACACACACACACACAGAGAAAGAAAGAAAGAGAGAGAGAGAGAGCCGAACACCGGGTTATAACATAGGCTCGCTTTCATTCAACAATGAATGATGCAAGATGAACACGAGAGGCAAGGCCTTCAAGACTCACTTGTGATACACTTTAAAAAAAAAAAAATTAATAAACAAATTAATTAATCGTTAAAATATGTTCTGTATTTGTTATTATAAAGCTTCGGGTTAAAAAATTTTTTTAATGCTTTTCATGGGCGATAAATCGATTGCGATATTCCAAGTGATAACGCTGTTTGAAGCATATCATTTTGGTTACAAATACAAATTCTGGACAGAACACATACAGT
>JAAQRG010071262.1:0-33466 GCA_011634625.1 Babylonia areolata
ACACACATATCTACACACACACATATGCACTTACGCATGTCATCAAAATTATGCAAGTCGATTAATAATAATGCATATCCTTTTCGAAACAACTCTCTCTCCCCTTTTGACACGCCCTGTTTCCCTTTTCTATTACTAAAAGTAGACATGTAAAATCTCTCTCTCTCTCTCTGTGCCTTGCTGTCCACAGCCTACCAGACCAGCTTGTCGTTGTAGAGGAAGGCCGTGTATTTCACCATGGGGAAGGTGGCCTCCAGCCGATTGATGAAGCACTGGATGCGCAGATAGGTGTTTTTGTCCAGCGGCAGGAAGTGAATGCCGTTGAAAACATCCAACAGGTCGCACTGGGACAGCTTGAGTGTCAACAGGTACTGTGAGACACAGGAGAAGACGCTGAGAGATCAGTCAACATTTTTTTGTTGGATTAAAACAAGATGCAGAGATCAGACACCGTTTTTGGTCTGACTCAAAATTTAAAACAAGATGCAGAGATCAGTCACCATTTTTTGTTGGAATAAAAAGAAATTTTCCATCTAAAATTACTTTTAAATAACATACTTACCGTGACCCAACTAGTGCAGACTCCGGCAGGGGTCTGACATTCCTGTCCTGTGCAAACTACTCGTACTATCCGCCTATGCGGAGAAAACGAAAGTAACTATGGCCGATAACCTCCCGGAAGTAGGTAACCTCCCCTTTGTCCCGCTAGCTAGCGCCCTCTTTTTCCGGCAGCCATAATGACTGCTGTTCCTGTGCTCTTCATACGGCTAAGTTTTTGCGTATTTTCTGCCTGTCTGCCGATTCTCTGGCGTTCTTGTCTTTTGTCAAATTATGTCTCCAACCTGGATTAAAACAAGATGTAGGGATCAGTCACCATTTTTTGTCAGGTTAAAACAAGATGCACAGATCAGACACCATTTATTGCCCCCCCTTTTTATTGTTGTGGTTTTTTGGCCATTCTGGTATTTAGACATGGATGCAACCACCAGAAAACGACTACGAATGAAGTTCAGGTCAAGGTTAAATACCAAAATCTTGATGCTGGTTAAAAAGAAAAAATCAAAATGACCATTCAATAATTAACAGGTAGTTGCTAAGGAAGTAACAGTTTCTCTTTTCTTTTTAAATTAGAAAAGAACAACAAAAACAAACAAAAAAACAACACCCTGTCCTCTCTTTTTAACTTATGCACACATGCATGCACAAATACACAAAGACACACACACACACACACACAAACAAACACACTGTTGATATTCATACCTTGAATTCTTGTAAATTAATAGTTTGTCAATTGCAACAGACATAAAATATTCATTTATTAAGCTACATGCTAATGTCATGATAATTCATCAATTGTGTCTGTAAATTCATTAAACACAAAATCTACTTGCATTAAAACTGAATATCTAATCAATGCTGACATGGCAGTGACTCAGGCTGAACTAATGAAATGCACACATGGAAACCAGTAATACAAACTTAGCTCAGTATACGACCATTTTCATCACCAACACTCTAATAATGCCATCATGCTTGAATTAATGTAAAATAAGGTCTTTTTTAACACTACCATTCAACCCGAACAAATAAATAAAAATATCACATCATCATCATCATAGCATTCAAAACCCTAACATTAACAGTCAATGTCAGACCACCTATTCCAACATACCTTATTGTAGAAATGCTCAAGCCTCTGTTTTAGTGATTGGACATCTCCATCTGCTCTTTGCAAGACATGGTAAAATGTCCCATTGAACAGCTGCAAAGTGAACACTCTGTTGTGTAACATTAACCAACAAGGGACATTTGAAACAGAAACTGAATGTGTGTGTATATGCATTATATATCCATATTTAAAAAAACTAAAACAACAACAACAACTAACAATCATGATGTCAACTGTTGGGTGTGCACCGGAACTGTCAAAAAATATATTCATTTTTATTCTGTTTGGCTTTCAATTAAGAACAGCTGCGGGTGTATACTGGATTTGAAAACAAAACAAAATGCAACAAATACTGATCCACATTCTTTATTACTTGTTTTGATATTCCTAGCAACTGTTTGGACAAAAAAAAGTTTTACTTTTGGTTTCTGTTATGTTTCAGAGTGGTAAAAGAAAGATACATGAAGCAAAAAAAAAATTTTTATTTTTTTGTTGTTTTTTTTATTTTAAAGTAGGCTGGGCAGAAGTGGATATGGATATTTCATGCCAGCTGACTGAAAATCCCTTGGTGCTGGGGAACAGTAAACACACTGTCCACCAAACATGACAGACCTGACCAGCCATCATGGCCAAGTGGTCAGCCTCACAGACTGATGACCAGGAGGGCGTTGGTTCAATCCCCATCAGAGGTGGTTTTTTTCCCAACCATTGACTGGCTCCTACCCACAGCCGAGTGTACTATAGACTCAAATGGGAAGACTGGGAACACACAGTCAAAGGTCAACCACCTCATGGATGCGTCTTTGGGAGTGCTGCTCAAATGTCTTGACTGACAGTGACACAGCAGGTGCTTGTATCTCTCAGCTAGGTTACTGCAGCGGTATATTATGATAATACAACCCTGTCAAGGAGTCCCAGACCTAAGTGGACCCACAGCAACAACTTCATCACACCCATTAACATTCCACATAATCAAAATATAGAATTAGCATTAAAAAAAAAATTAGGTTACACACACACAAAAAAACCCCCCAAAAATAACCACTCCAACTCCTTCCAGACCTACCTTGAACATTTTATAAGCAAGACTGAGCACAGATTCGAAGACAGAGTCCTGCACATCATCTTCCCTGTACTCTGCATAAGGCTGGCCATCTTTCGTCTTCTCTTTGAAAGGTAGGCTGACAGTCTGGGTGACAAATCAAAACTACATCAATCATTCTCACTCAGTGCAACACAACACAATGTACGCATATTCAGCACAACATACTTCAAGCTGTTGTTTCTGAATACTACACACTCCAGAAGTATTGAGGGTAACTTAAAAAATTAATAAATAAAGATAACACCATAAAAATAAATTAGGTTAAATCAAGATACATGATCAAACTAAACTAAATCTAAGTAAAACAAAGTTTCAAAAATTATGAGCAAAACATACAATAAACCAAAAAAGAAAAAAACAAAAAAACAAAAAAAAAAAAACCCACAAAAGAGCCCACTCATTTTTCTGTGCCTTGGATAAGGTTTAACTTCAATAGCTAAAAACCAGAATGAATCAAAAGCATGGTTGAATAAACCTTAGCTCTAGCTATCATTCCGTCTTGTTCTCTCACAATTCAAAGTTCAATGACAAGTGTGTCTCTGCTTTTTCTACCATGCCATTTCCCATTAGATTTTTAATTTTGTTATCTAATATTCACCTCTGGATAATATGCTTATTTTCCTGGCCTATCTTTTCTCTGTGGGTGACTTAGCATAGAACAAAACTGCTGTCAATCACTCACTTCAACATTTTATGACAAGACATAGAATCAGAAAGATATTCATTTTCTGCTATTGAGGATGACTTGAATTTTAAACTTCCATTTACATCACAGCAGCTCATTAAAAATCACCGGCCATGCAATGACTCAGAAAAAAGTTGCATTACACTGTATATCTTCTACTCTTCTTCTAGTAACTGGAAAACAAAACAAAAAAAACAAAATAATGACAAAAAATCTTCCCAAAAGAAGTAAAAAACAACAACAAAACAACCTCCTTACCATCACCATCCAGAAATCTTTTTCTGGTTCCAGAAACAATTGCCTTGTTTTCTGTGTGTGTACACTTTGACATGGTAGGTCTGAAAAAGTTCTGAAAAAAAAACAGCATGCAGGAAATCTTATACTGAGTAATTTGTCATTGTTACAACAGCAAACAATGAAACATTTTAAAAACATAATATATAATTTCACTTTCAAGTGGTCAGAGACAACAGTCTAATTTATTTATGCATTTACTAACATCAAACAATACATTTTTTTTAAAGGAGATTTTTTCCAAATGGATAAAACCTCAAATTAAGTTTAACTTCAACAAACATGGCACTGTGTACTTCAGTTTAAGTGTGTATCATCAATGTATTCATTAACCTACTTTGACTACTGAATACTGAAATAACACACAATTTCAGTCTTTTCAAAGATAAATGAAATTAGAAAAACAAATCTAAAACAAAATTTCATGTATGCACCCAAACAAAGAATGAAATATTTGTTTGTGTTGAGGGAGACAGACAGCTTCACAAAATGTGGAAAACTGCAACATTATATTTAAATATTCTCATTCACACACACACACACACACACACACACACAAAACTGTACAAATCCATATGTGAAAGTACCATAACACTGTGTATGAGTAACCTAAATTATGAAATGATGTTCTGGCATATGTTTTGTCCTCCTGCTGTCATAGTTATACAATGTGCACAATTTGCAGCAGAATGATAAATTTAGCAACCAACAACAAAACTTACGAAGCAAACTGAACAATGGCTTCAGACAGACCAATGTTCTTGACTTTGGTGTCGATATCTGCCTCATCAGGAAAGTAGAACATCACCTTCTTCTCTTCCTGCAATTTGCCACAATTAGCAAATGAATTTTTCCTTAGGTTAGTATTACAGTACAAATTTTCATCATTGAATTTCTTGTGTTCTCATAATCTGACATCCTAAAAACATTATTCACATTGACTTCATTATAGCAATTTAACATTTTGTATGTTTCTATTAAATCCCCTCTTAGCCTTCTTCCCTTTAATGAATGCAGATTTAAGTATATAAGTCTCTGTTGATAGCTCACAGATTTGCATTCTTTTAATACCTTAGTTGCTCTTCTTTGTACCCTTTCTATAGCTATAGATTGTCTCTTGACATATGGGTGCCACACAATATTACCATATTCCACTTGTGATCTAACTAATGCTTTATACAGTTTAAGACATATATCTTTATCTAAATAGGTAAATGTTCTCTTAATTATCCCTATCATCTGGTTGGCTTTATTTATTATATTCTGTATATGCATGTCAAAAGATAGTTTATTATCAAAAATTATGCCAAGGTCTTTCTCACTTTGACATTTTTCAATGTCCTGTGTGGTGTCTTCTATTATCATGTGGTATTTGTTTTCTGGATTTTTTCTTCCCATGTGCATTACTTTACACTTTGATACGTTAAAATATAGATTCCATCTATCAGTCCAGTCTTGTAACTTATATAAGTCCTTTTGTAGTGTAGTATTATTTTGTGCATTGCCGTAAAGTTTAGTATCATCAGCAAATATTTAATATGGTGAGGTAAAAACTGATTTTAAAATAACAGTGAATCGGAAACCCATCAGTGGTAATTAATGCACCAAACGATGAACAAAACAAGTTATAAGTGTCCACAGGTTCAAGTCCATGAAGTCTAACCCTGTCCCCACTCCCACCCTCCAGCAGACCTTGAGTGGTGGTATAGGTGATATGATAAACCAAGGTCCCGTGTGCAGCATGCATGTAAAAGAACATGCAGCAAGAAAATGGCAGTCCCTAGCAAAATTCAGTAGCAAAATCCACTTTGATAGTTAACAAATACATTTTCAGACAGAAAAAAAACCAAAAACATGTAGTTATGTATGTTTCTACCAAATCCACCTTATGTATATATTGATGAGATGCAGAAGGCATCTTTTAAGTTCATTTGGAACAAAAAACAGGATCGAATAAGTAGAAAAACAGTAATTACAAGTACAAGAATAGGAGGATAAGGAATGTTTGACATCAAGCAATTTATAAAAGGTCTTAAATTGAGCTGGATACATAAATTAAATTTTTCAAACCATAAATGGACATTAATAATAAAAGCAATCAATCCAATTATTGAAGATATTGATAGATATGGACCCTGTCTACCAACACCTGATGACAAGAATAAGTTCTGGATTCATGTTTTCCAAGCCTACAAAGAATTTTGTCAGAAGGTCCCACTATCAAACAGCAAAGAAGTTTTAGCAGAACCAATCTTTCTGAACCAAAATATCAAAATTGGAAGATTTTATCATACAGAAATTGGATGGAAAAGGGGGTCTGGAATATTTCCCATCTAGTGCATGGGGACAGTAGTATCCTTTCCTATGAAGATTTTAGTCAAAAGCATGGAAATATAACAAGTTTTCTTACCTTGAATGGTTGCATAAGGTCAGTTAGAAATTATATTAAAAAAAGCCTGAACATTGAAACTGATAATGACAGTGCTTTGCAGATGAGAAAATCATTACAAATGATATATCCAGTGAACAAAGGTTTATTACGACACTTTAGTTAAAAACAATATGACCCCTAAATGCTGTAACAAATGGAACAATTTGTTGCAACTGAACATTAACTGGAAACAGACATTTCACAAAATACACAAAATAAGTGATGTGAACTTAAAATGGTTTCAAATAAGAATAGTTCATAGGATTATTGCAACAAACAGGTCTCTGAAACAGATGAATATCTCTCATAATGATAAATGCAGCTTCTGTGGATCACATCCAGAAACTATTGAACACCATTTTTGGAGATGTAAGATTGTGCAGAGATTTTGGACTGCTTTCCAAACTGATATTAATAACAAATGCAATAATGTATACAATGCCCAATTATGTGAAGAATTAGTTATATTTGGAAACTCACACACATTTGCTACAGATGACATTTTAGATTTCATTATTTTACTTGCCAGAAACTTTCTGTGCAAATGCAAAATCAATAAACAGCCACCACAACTCAATGCATTTAAAACGCAGCTCTGATACAGATACAAAATCGAAGAACATGCATCTAATGAACCATCATGCTTTCCGTACAAAGTGGAACAGTTACCTTCCAATTATGGAAACTGTTACCTAATCACAATTTTGCATGTTCCATAGTTATCAGTCTGTATAATAGTCCTTACTTTGTACTAGCAGGTCTTTTTATATTTTTTATATTTATTATTTATTTATTTTTTCAATTTTCATTGTTGTTGTTGTCTTTACAGTGTGATTAACTACAAGCTTTCTTTTCCAATAATGTAGAAGTGGTTTACTCATTGCTCTTTATTATGATATTATAATGCTACAACTCGCTTTCGCCTCATCCTTGATACCATTACTGTAATAGTTGACATAACTGATGTTGTTGCTATGTTACAACTGTCTATTTATTATTAATGTCATCTTAAATCATCATGATTACTGCAATCAATAATGTGTGAAAATTGATTAAATGATTGGACAAGTTTGTTTTTTTTGTTTGTTTTTTTTCATTTTTTCTGTATTTGTTGATGTTGTCATTGCTGTTTTTTTGTTTGTTTGTTTTTTTACTGTTTTGTTTTGTTTTGACTTTCTATAGTGGATGCCACTGTTCGTTTTATATTGTTTGTTTCATACTGTTCTCTGTATTGTATACATGTCTTTGCAAAATTAAAAGAAAAGTTTTAAAAAAAGAATAAGAATAAAGTGTTTAAAATGTTAAAAAAAAAAATAAAAAAAAAGTGTAGGTGGAGAAATGTGTTGTGACACAAGTAGTACACAACTATAGCTGTCCTCCCAGGGGCGAATGAGGCAACACCCATCATTATCTGGTGTGAGCACAGACCCACCCTCCACTGTCTATGCTATATGCCACAGGGTGGGGAAAAAGTTGGTTAAAACAACAAGACTTTTAACGATGTTTTTGTAGCCCCACCTTGAAAGCCTGGATAATGACTGAACTGAAGCAGCTTTTTAAGTACTATGGATAGCAAAATGCAGTTTGTCTGGGTTTTTTAACCCTTTCACCGCCAAGCTCGCATTTATGCACAGGCGTGGTAGAAGACCCATGTCACCGAAAGGTGACCATTCATTAGTCTGTTATCCATGAGCCTACTGCTCTTAATGTTCGGTGGTAGGATAGGCCATATTTTCTATACATCGCAGGCGGAATCCCCAGCTATTCTTAGCCACTGTCTTTTCTGTGTTTATACCACAAGGGAATTTTGTACTCTAAATTGACTGGCGGTGAAAGGGTTAAATGTAGTTTTGTTATAAAAAAAACATGTTAAAAGTAGTTTGCTTGTACAGGCTCCTGTGTGATGGAATGCTGCAGAGTACATTTGACGAACCTCATTTTGACCTCAGTGAGGCTTACATGGCTGTCAAAATCAAGGGATACAACCATGACATATACAACCATGACATATTTTACTTGGTTTTTCTGTCCTGCACAAAGCCAAGGGTATAAAGTGCTGTATAAAGTGATGCAAGTGAGGATGGTGGGAGAGAGGTGAATTCTATGTTCTCTTCTCTCTGCATGGTTTACCCTTGTTTAAGTCTTTTAGTTTATTTTGCCAACACACACACACACACACACACACAGAATCTTCAGTGTCCAGTCTAACTGATTTATTCCTCTTCAATTCTACTGGAGCAGAGGGCCTTCTTTACAGCTTTCCATCTCTTTGAGTCTTGTGCTGTCTGCTTGGTCTGCCTTCCATGACATGTGTATACTCTTTACTTCTGACTAGTTTGTCTCCAGGTCATGGCTAGCGGAATCAGAATCGCTCTGATATTTATTGACGAACATTTCAATAAGCCGAAAGAAAATTTCATATTTTAATTTCTTGAAACAGACAAACTATTTTGAACTGAATCTTGCTCACTACGATCGGCTTTGGATCCACTCTGTTTACGCATACCCAGATTCAAACACTTGACTGTTGGTTGCCGTTCTTTCTGTCTCTGGACCTTTGCGATTGGAATGAACTTCCTCTTTCGTTTCGAAGTCTCCACACTCAGCTCTTTCAAGTCTGGCCTTAAAATCCACCTCTTCCCAAAATAGCCTCCCTTTGCCTGCCCTTCCTTATCTTTAGTTTCTACAGTTTTAGAGTTATGCATGCGTGTGAATGACTGGTGCGAAAGCGCTTTGATTTGTCTCTGCACAAGATTCAGCGCTATATAAATACATGTATCATTATTATTATTAATTGAACTAAATCAGGTGTTGGACTTCACCAGTGATCAGAGTTCAAGGCTCCATTTTGGTAACGGTGCTTTCGTTGGAAAAGGCACTCTACTCCAATTCCCCTCTCCCCACCCAGGTGTGAATGGATACTGACTGGTTGGGGGACGTTCTGAGGAAGGAGAGGATTGGGCTCCACCCCCGAAACAGTGGATATGAATGAATTCACCGTTCCTATGGTCACCAAAAACTGTGGAACCTTTAACTGTTAAGAATGGCTTGCTGATCCCTCTTTCCTTTCCCCTGAGAATTCCAGTCAAGGGTATGATGTGTGATACTGTACTGTTCTCTGTTGGTCATTCATCTGACTGTGTGTGTACATGTGCCTCTATGTGTGTGTGTGTGTGTGTGTGTGTGTGTGTGTGTATGTGTGTGTAGCATAGTTCAGACATTACTTTTATCTTTGTATTTTGCTTTTATCAGCAGACTATGTAGCACATTGGGAACCATGGTCATTATGTATTCCTGAGATTTTGATGGCTGTTGCTTTTTTTCCCTGCTGTATGTCTCATTTAATGTATTTCAGTGTATCTACTTAACTGATTTGTTTAATTACTTTATTTCATTTCAGTTAATGATTTACACAAACCTAGGGTGGGCTCTCAAGCTCTGACCAGTGCGTCAAGTTTAAGTGTAGGTCAGTCATCCACTCCTTAATTTTTATATATATATTTTTTTTTACAGAAGATGTGTAGTACTATGGATCAGTCCACATGCTTCAACACCTTGAAACTTCAACTGTTGACTCACTCAATACTGTCATTCATACACTGCCATGTCCAGTCAAATTTGACATTATTGTTTTTAGTTCAGCCCACTGCATAAGGCCATATCAGGACTGGTGTATGGTGAAATCCAAGCCGTGCTGCCAACAGCAACACAAAGCAGAGGGCGTACAGTCACAACTGCTCAAAACGGAACAGGCCATATTTGTTTTCTTTGTGCAGGTACATGTCTGTGACTTTACCTCCATCAATAATGATTGCCACTTTCTACACGAAACTACATTTAACTGATTAAAAAAAATGTTATATTCTTTTTCTTAAAGGAACAGGCTCTTAATATGGTTGAAGTTTCACCAATATTTCAAAGCAAATCATCATCTTTATTTTGGATTCTATGTAGTTTCATGCAATATATGTGGAAAACTAACTCACACATAATCATACTCTACACACAAACAGCAGGAAAACAGCATGAATTTGATGAACAGTTGGAACTGTCCAGTGTTTTATTTTCATTGTGAAACCACTTTTGTTCTTTATATATATATATATATATATATATATATATATATACGATAACAACATGTGAATTTCAAATCTTCAAAGCACCTGCGTGGTACAAAATTAGTGATTCGGATTTCTGAAATAGCTAATAAGCAAATTAAAATGAATTACATCCATATATGAACAAGTCAATCCTACCATACTGGCAGTCAAAAGCTGTTCTGGCATAATCATCATCACTTTCATGGTCTGAAGGATCAGAACAAGGTCTGACACATCATGGAGACAGTTTCCACATGAAGTGCACTGGCACAATGTATACGACAACCTGAACCTGACATGTCCACTTTCATGGAAACAACACAAATCCTAGTTTTTGATAAACTAAACTTTTGGATTTTTTTCATTCTATCAACAAAATTCTTGATTAAATCCAGTTTGCAATCAACAACACAGTCTGATTTTTCTTTTGATTAACAAGATCTGATTAATTAAAACAGATTGTGAAAATTCAAACCATCTGAATTCATTTTTCTTTTAAATTCCTCTCACAGAACTCTGATTGATCCCAGATTGTGACAAATAAAACTGTCTGATTAATTAATTACAAACATTCATTATTTCAATAAGACTCCTGAATCATTATTTCTATTCAGCATGTAAAAAGGAAAAAAAAAAGGACATGATACGCCCTGCAGAGGGGTATTATCAATGGGTCCCATACAACGGAACAGCTGCAGACCACATAGTTCTGAACGATGGTGTTGTTCTCCATTTCAGGGTGTGGCACAGCACTGTCAGCTCTGATCCATCTGTTCCCCAGTCTCCTGCTCTGTGCTGGCCTTGCATTGAGAGCAGTAGTCTGTGATCTCTGAGGGACCGGAAAAAGGACACTTTCCTTCATAAAGTCAATATCTTTCATTCTCATTATTGATTCTTTTTTTGCATTTACATTGCTCATATACATTAAAATCTTTTTTTCTAAAACAGAAGAAGAAGAAATAATAATTATAATGATGATAATTGATATTCACATAGTGCTAAATCTTGTGCAGAGACAAGTCAAAGCACTTTCACACCAGTCATTCACACGTATGCATAACTCTAACTGGAGAAAAAAAAAATCAAAGTGCATGGAAGAAAAGTATATATACATCTAAAATATGGCAACAGTGTTTCAAACATGTACATGGGGTTACTCCTTTGCCATCGATATTTATGATGTTTGATCCTTCCCTCATTCTCATTAATGTTTGCTATGTTTTGTCTTCCCCCCTTTGTCATGAATGTACAGAACTTTCTTCTTTCCCCCTTTGTCATGAATGTACATAACTTTCTTCTTTCCTCCTTTGTCATGAATGTACATACCTTTCTTCTTTCCCTCCTTTGTCATGAATGTACATCACTTTCTTCTCCCCCCCCCCACCCCCTTTGTCATGAATGTACATAACTTTCTTCTTCCCCCCTTTGTCATGAATGTACATAACTTTCCTCTCCCCCCACCTTTGTCATGAATGTACATAACTTTCTTCTTTCCTCCTTTGTCATGAATGTACATAACTTTCCTCTCCCCCCGCCTTTGTCATGAACGTACATCACTTTCTTCTTTCCCCCTTTGTCATGAATGTACATAACTTTCCTCTCCCCCCGCCTTTGTCATGAATGTACATAACTTTCTTCTTTCCTCCTTTGTCATGAATGTACATACCTTTCTTCTTTCCTCCTTTGTCATGAATGTACATAACTTTCTTCTTCCCCCCTTTGTCATGAATGTACATCACTTTCTTCTCCCCCCGCCTTTGTCATGAATGTACATAACTTTCTTCTTTCCTCCTTCATGAATGTACATAACTTTCTTCTTTCCTCCTTTGTCATGAATGTACATAACTTTCTTCTTCCCCCCTTTGTCATGAATGTACATAACTTTCTTCCCCCCCCCCCCTTTGTCATGAATGTACCTGCTTTCTTCTTTCCCCTTTGTCATGAATGTACATCACTTTCTTCTTTCCTCCACCTTTGTCATGAATGTACAGAACTTTCTTCTTTCCCCTTTGTCATGAATGTATAACTTTTCTTCTTTCTTGCTTGTCATGGATAATGCATAACTCCCCCCTTGTCATGGATGTACACCTTTCTTCTTTCCTCCTTTGTCATGAATGTACATAACTCCCCCCTTGTCAGCAGACCTGAGACTTTCTTCTTTCCCCCTTTGTCATGAATGTACATAACTTTCTTCTTTCCTCCTTTGTCATGAATGTACATAACTTTCTTCTTTCCTCCTTTGTCATGAATGTACATAACTCTTCTTCTCCCCCCCTTTATCATGAATGTACATAACTTTCTTCTTTCCTCCTTTGTTATGAATGTACATAACTCCCCCATGTCATGGATATTGTAACTTTCTTCTTTCCACTGTCAGCCGGATATTGCCTGCTTTCTTCTTTCCCCCTTTGTCATGAATGTACATAACTTTCTTCTTTTTTTTCCTCTGTGACATCATGAGATATCTGGAACTCTTCTTTCCTCCTTTGTCATGAATGTACATAACTTTCTTCTTTCCTCCTTTGTCATGAATGTACATAACTTTCTTCTTTCCTCCTTTGTTATGAATGTACATAACTTTCTTCTTTCCTCCTTTGTCATGAATGTACATAACTTTCTTCTTTCCTCCTTTGTCATGAATGTACATAACTCTTCTTCTCCCCCCCTTTGTCATGAATGTACATAACTCTTCTTCTCCCCCCCCCCCTTTGTCATGAATGTACATAACTTTCTTCTTCTCCCTCCCCCCCCCCACCCCCCCTTTATCATGAATGTACATAACTTTCTTCTTTCCTCCTTTGTTATGAATGTACATAACTTTCTTCTTTCCCCCCTTTGTCATGAATGTACATAACTTTCTTCTTTCCTCCTTTGTCATTAATATCTAACCATTCTTTATTTTTTAAAAGTCTTCCAAAATGCAGTGTTATATGTGAATCTTGATCACCATATGAATCTAATATCAACATCTCATCACTTTTTAAGTTTTCCACATTTTACATAAAATATCTTATTGCCCTTTTGAATGCTGAAAAACTGCTTTCTTATCAGTCAGCATCAGCGCTATAGTCTCTTGGTTTACTTATCTTTAAAGTACCCATCCCCCATTCAGAAGTGTGCAGTAAATATTTCAAATGTCTCCAAAGACAGTTTCCAATAGGAATCATTCAAGGTATTTTAACATCATTATCTAGAGAATTTGTATTTATCCAGGACAATATCACACAAGTGAATGACCAAAACTACAGTATGTGTGTGCATGGGTGATGAATAGGTGGTGTCAGTATGTCTGTTTGCAGAGAGAGAGAGAGTGCATGTGTGCACATGTGTGTGTGCGTGTGCGTGTGTGTGCTATTTTTTCTTATTTCTATTTTATCATCACATGCTTCACAGTTTATTGATGTCAGACACTTTCACATAAATGTGAGGAAAAAAGGCGGATAGTAGTTTGCACAGGACAGGAATGTCAGACCCCTGCCGGAGTCTGCACTAGTTGGGTTACGGTAAGTATGTTATTTAAACGTAATTTTAGATAGAAAATTTCCTATCGGGCTTCTCTCTCTGTCTCTCTCTTTGGTTTAGTTTATTTTATTTGTTGTTGTTGTTGTTGTTTTTTGCTTGTGCTAGTTGGCACATCACGTGTTTTTCCCCATTTTTTTTTTAATTCTTGATTTTTTTCTCCTTTACACTGAAGGTTCTCTTCTCTTCAATCCAAAAAATGACAATACAAAAGTTCAAGTTATCATCGTCATTTTTGTTGTTGTCAAAATCATAATGTACACCACAGAGAGATTAAACATACTTAACCAGTCTTAATGACGTCATGCTTTCACCCCCAGTTCAAAACAGAGTTTGTTGAAATAAGAAAAAAGAAAAAAGGAACTTCTTCTTCTGCGTTCACTCGTATGCACACGAGTGGGCTTTTATGTGCATGACCGTTTTTACCCCGCCATTTAGGCAGCCATACTCCGTTTTCGGGGTTGTGCATTCTGGGTATGTACTTGTTTCCATTACCCACCGAACGATGACAAGGATTACAGGATCTTTAACGTGCGTATTTGATCTTCTGCTTGCATATACACACGAAGGGGGTTCAGGCACTAGCAGGTGTGCACATATGTTGACCTGGGAGATTGTAAAAATCTCTACCCTTTACCCACCAGGCGCCGTCACCGCGATTCGAACCCGGGACCCTCAGATTGACAGTCCAACGCTTTAACCACTCGGCTATTGCGCCCGTCGAAAAAAGGAACAACACAAGGAACAGGTAAAGAAGAGAGGACAGAGGCCACTACACAAGTGAGCACTCACTGTCTATGATCTGTTTGAAGGCCTGGGTAGCTGGGGAATCGGGGACTTCCTCCAGAAACGATTTCCCCTCATCACAGCACTTGCCTGAAAAAGAACACTGCACTAAAGAATCACAACAGATAACCAAGCACCAAGCATCTGTTGACCTGATGCTTATGCTGACTTCTTCTTCTTCTGCGTTCGTGGGCTTCAACTCCCACGTTCACTCGTATATACGTGAGTGGGCTTTTTACGTGTATGACTGTTTTTACCCTGCCATTTAGGCAGCCATACTCCGTTTTCAGGGGTGTGCATGCTGGGTATGTTCTTGTTTCCATAACCCACCGAACGCTGACATGGATTACAGGATCTTTAACGTGCGTATTTGATCTTATGCTTGCGTATACACACGAAGGGGGTTCAGGCACTGGTAGGTCTGCACATATGTTGACCTGGGAGATCGTAAAAATCTCCACCCTTTACCCACCAGGCGCCGTCACCGAGATTCGAACCCGGGACCCTCAGATCGAAAGTCCAACGCCTTAACCATTCGGCTATGGTGCCCGTCTGCTTATGCTGACAAGACTTCAGAGAAAGTTTGAACTTCATTGTGAAATTTGGTGTCTGGCTGCACTTAAAACGTTTATCACAAACATTTTAAGCCTATTATCCCAAGTAAACCTATCATTATTATCATCATGCTTTGTTTTATCATAATACATCATCATATCATCAGATACTATTATTATCATTATTATACATTAAAGGGATAAAACTGTTACAGGTCTGAGGCAGAAAAAAGCACAAGAGAACAAGGAACAGAGACATACTAAGTGTCAGACACAGAGACAGACGAAGTGACAGACACAGAGGCAGACTAAGTGTCAGACACAGAGACAGACTAAGTGTCAGACACAGAGACAGACTAAGTGTCAGACACAGAGGCAGACTAAGTGTCAGACACAGAGGCAGACTAAGTGTCAGAGATAGAGACAGACGAAGTGACAGACACAGAGACAGACGAAGTGACAGACACAGAGACAGACTAAGTGATATACACAGAGAGAGACACAGAGACAGACTAAGTGTCAGACACAGAGACAGACGAAGTGACAGACGCAGAGACAGACACAGAGACAGACTAAGTGACAGACACAGAGACAGACACAGAGACAGACTAAGTGTCAGACACAGAGACAGACTAAGTGATAGACACAGAGACAGATCATACACAGGCAGGACAGTCCAGTGATGACACACATCACTATTCGGAAGGAAAAGAACAGATACTAAAGGAGAAAACATGAAGCAGGACTTAAAAAAACACATGCTTGAAACACCCACCCACCCAACTGTCCAGGACAACTAAACCATTTGGCCGACAAGTGGAAACTGCTCTCTCCACTTGTCCGTTGAGCGACCAGTTTTTGACTGTCAGTGAAAGATGAACAGCACACTTCAGCCGCACATCAGCCGCACTTCCCTCCTCACCTTTTCACACCCCCACCCCATCCTGGTCTTTTCTTTTCCTGTAATGCACACTACTTCTACAACTGATTATGTCTGCTGACTTGCTGCTCCACCAATTGTTACCTTTATGAACATGTCTCTTTACTTCTGAAGGGCAGGGAGAAATAAGCTGGGTTACGGAGGGGGCTCGCAGATATTTTATCTACATGTCCCCAGGACAACTACAACGTCTCAGTGAATTTTTGTTTTCTTACCTAAATGTTTTCTTTAAACATGGTAGTTAATATGTATGCTGTGATCAAGGAAGGGTGTGCCAGTTGCTCATTCGTTTTTTCGGTTTTACCTGTTGATGAGCATTTGTCTTTTTAAATGTTATTATTATCTTACTAAATATTCTCTTTTTATAATGATTGAAACATACACATGCGCTCAACACGCAGGCACACACGCGTGTTCGTGCGCACACACAAAACGATGCATGCACACGCACGGGCACACACACACAGTTGTTACACTCTGAATGTAATAGCATCTTACCCACATGTTTTTCTTTTTACATAATAATTGATGTGTGCATGGTGATAAGTGAAGGGTGTGTCAGTTTTTTTGTTTTTTTTGCTGACGGGCATTTTATTTTAAGTGAGCCTAAAGAAAATTTTCTGTTTTTGGTTGAAGCAGATAATAAAGTATTTTGAGTTGAACTGAGTTGAAGAAGCGTGAAGGGCAAGCAGCGTGGCTGACCTATGCGTGGGTCCAAAGGAAGTCTGCCCAGGAAAGGGACGCTGAAGTCTGACGCCATTTTCTCCCCCCCTCCAGTCGTGGCGGGGAATATTATGGAGTCTTTCTGCAATCAGTCAGCAAAACAAAACATATAACAAACAGGAAAAAGTAACACAAAATCAAAAGCAAAAAAAAAAAAAGAAAGAAAGAAAGAAAAAAAAAACATGCCAGCAACAACAACAACAAAGTATCCCTCAATTTGTTAATCATGACAAGAAATATTAAGAGTCTTTCTGCAATCAGGTAACAGTAAATCTTACACAGGGAAACAAAGTCCAAAACAAAACAAAAATGAAATTAAATCATGATAACAGTTAAATCTGTACTGTGTCTTTCTATGAAGAACATGCTCAACTGTGCTGTATGATGCAAAAACCAACCTGCAATAATGTACACAAAAGCGAAAAGGAATACATCTCATATCACAATATTTAACACCAGTAACACCAGAAAAATGCCTCTCACACAAGAAGACAGCTGAACCATTTTGCAAATTTCACGATCACATGAATGCTGGAAACAAACAAAATCAAACTGTCTGTCATTTTTGACTAATGTTTCCCCGCACATGATGATGTGAAGCAAAGTATCTTTAAACAACTGACAACACATAGCTCAAAAGATATATATATATAAAAAAAAAGGCCTGCATAGATTAATATGCATACATGCAAGCTAATCTGAAACACAGATACCTTCCTAAATAATAATATGAGGAAGAAGTGAAACAACAACAATAACACTACTACTTCTACTACTACTACTACTACTAATAATAATAATGTGCATTTGTACAGCACTCAAAGCTCATATTAAAAGTACAAAAGTACATTAGCATGAATATTGTACAGAAGTATGAAAATTATACAAACTTGCTAGAAACATCACTTCTGAAATGGTGTAACATCAGTCACAACATACTCATAGCTCTCCAAACTCAACACACACACACAGACAGACACACACACACACACACACACACACACACACGCACACCTTGAAGCACTTACCTTACACTTAGGACACACAAACACGCTCATGTTCTCCACAACACCAATGACAGGCAACCCAACACGCTGACAGAAGTTGATCTCTTTGCGTACGTCTATCAGCGACACTTCCTGAAACAGCAACAAATTACTCATGATTTGATTATTTGATCTGTTATGTACTGTTATTCATTCTGATAAGGACTGTGTGTGAAGCTGGTTCTATGCAAGCAAGGGAGAGAGAGAGTGTGTGTGCGTGCGATCATGCGTGCGCATTGTGTGTGCGTGCGAGCACGTGTGTGTGTGTGTGTGTGTGTGTGTGTGTGTGTGCATGTGTGTGTGCAGGAGGTAGAGCGGAAACACAAACCAAAATACTTCTTCAAATAAAGGCAAAAGCCGTTTACTGTGAGGGTGTGACACATGTTATATACGATGTTATGTACGATGTTATATAGGAATTCTAACTGGTAACAGTCATATTAACACCACAGCCATTTCTACACATATAGTAAAATGCACAAACAAAAAGACCATTCAATCATGACAATCTGCCTTTTCAAAGATCTGTAAATGTAAATGGCGAGCCCATAACAGGCTGTTTCTAGATGAAAACAACAAATTTAATCCATATTATATAAGTGAAAAATCTGTTCAAAATGGTAGAAGGGAGAGACAGACACAAAGAGTCTGTCCACAGTGTCTTTTCAGTGTAATTTGTCCAAAATGTCTCCCAAGCGTCTTCCCGTTGCCATGAGTATTCCTTTCTAACGTTCAGACATTCTTTGCCTCTTGCTGATTCCAAATGTACCATTTTATCATGCCCACAGTGATGCAGGCACTAAAACATGCATACACATGTACAAATCAACAGCGACCCAGCCATATAAAAGTACATAATTACGTGTTAATTCATTATGTCAGTTCATCAAATTCCAGATTAACACACAAAAAAAGAGAGAAAAAAAAGAATTTAATTGAAGAACAAAACGGAAAACCTGGGCTGAAGAAGCAGAAATTTACTATTAATAAGCCTTCAGTGGAACAGGCAGGAGATGATGATGCTCTGTCACTGTATTACCTCCCCTGGCTTACAACACATTTCTAAATAATGGGTCACTGACAATACGTTACAGGCTACATTTCACTGTACACCTTTGCACATCGTGTGCCAGTCTTGCTCAGTAGGAACATGAAGTTTGTCATGAGTTGCTAATGCAAATTATGAAAATGCTGTGGAAGCAACTATGTCCAAATCAAAAAGGAAATTTTCTATCTAAAATTACGTTTAAATAACATACTTACCATGACCCAACTAGTGCAGACTCCGGCAGGGGTCTGACATTCCTGTCCTGTGCAAACTACTATCCGCCTATGCGGAGAAAACGAAAGTACTACGGCCGATAACCTCCTGGAAGTAGGTAACGTCCCCTTTGTCCCCCTGGCTAGCGCCCTCTTTTTCCGGCAGCCATCTCGACACCTGTTCCTGTACACTTCATACGGCTAAGTTTGTTTGCATTTTCTATCTGTCTATCGATTCTTTGGCGTTTCTGTTTTGTGTCCAATTATGTCTTCAAACAGGTCACACAATTATGTAGCTCGACTGGGAGATCGGGCTAAAATTAAGGCATGATCGCAATCGATTCGCGATCAGTCTGGGCCCTCGACTCAACTTAGTGTCCTGGGGGCATGAAGCATGCAGAGTGATTTGTACATGCAACACCATATCAGCTTCTCTTCATTCTGTAGTGCCCGACCTAAACACTGGCAGACAAAATGTACTTGTCAGGCCTTGATGTGTGTGTGCAAATCAAACCAGAAATCTTCTTCTCCCTTAACTCCATGAAGAGTCATGGGGGCCGCAGAGAACTGTTCACCACATTCCTCCAGGTCTGTCAGTTGTGTATCAAAGCCTAGGTCTCTGCAAATGGTTTTCCCATCCATCCATCATTTTCTTTGGGTTTCTTTTTCTTTTTCTTTTTTTTTTTTTTTGTCTTTTCCATCAGGACAAACCAGGGCTGCTGATTCCTGAGTGCTGACTATCACAAAGAAACAAACAAAAAAAAACAACTGAATGACAGCACTCTTTTTCCTTTCTTGGCCTTGTAGTACAGATCAAACTGCCCTTCTCAGAATGTGGGGTCCCCAGTTCGGTTTTAAAAGTCTCTAAAAACAAACCTCTGCCATTCTGCTTATCATCTTACTAAGGTGTTTCCTGAACTTCTGCTCTGTGTGTGTGTGTGTGTGTGTGTGTGTGTGGGTGTTTTTGCATGCACACACTTGTTTTTGTTTGGTAACTTGCATTTATATCTATGTACATATAACTTTTTACTGCTGACATCACCAGCTCCATGCCTGGGAGGTGTGAACATCAATCTGCATTACCATCATCATCATCATTACTGAATCAGTGGTGGGAGTGCTGACACACCTGAGGGGTGGTGAGGATGATGGCCCCATCCACCTGTGCCTGACTCAGGTACTGCACGACAGACAGGTGCTCGTCGGAGGTGCCGGGCGGGGTGTCAATCACCAGGTAGTCCACCTGCCCCCAGTCCACATCGCGCAGAAACTGCTTGATCAGTCCTGCAACACACCCACACTGACATAGGTCCTGCAACACTCACATAGGTCCTGCAACACACCCACACTCACATAGAACAACAGCTTGATCAGTCCTACAACACACCCACACTGACATAGGTCCTGCAACACACCCACACACAGAACAACAGCTTGATCAGTCCCACAACACACCCACACATAGAACAACAGCTTGATCAGTCCTACAACACACCCACACATAGAACAACAGCTTGATCAGTCCCACAACACACCCACACATAGAACAACAGCTTGATCAGTCCCACAACACACCCACACATAGAACAACAGCTTGATCAGTCCTACAACACACCCACACATAGAACAACAGCTTGATCAGTCCCACAACACACCCACACATAGAACAACAGCTTGATCAGTCCCACAACACACCCACACATAGAACAACAGCTTGATCAGTCCTACAACACACCCACACATAGAACAACAGCTTGATCAGTCCCACAACACACCCACACATAGAACAACAGCTTGATCAGTCCTACAACACACCCACACATAGAACAACAGCTTGATCAGTCCTGCAACACACCCACTGACATAGAACAACAGCTTGATCAGTCCTACAACACACCCACACATAGAACAACAGCTTGATCAGTCCTGCAATACGCCCACACAAGTAGAATGTTGGCCAAGAGGTAACACGTCTGCCTAGGAAGCGAGAGAATCTGAATGCACTCGTTTGAATCCTATAGCCACCAGTATTTTCTCTCCCTCAACTAGATATCGTGGTGGTCTGGATGCTAGTCATTTGGATGAGACAACAAACTGAGGTCCCATGTGCAGCATGCAGTTAGTACATGTAAAAAAAAACAAAACCCACAGCAACAAAAGGGTTGCTCTGGCAAATTCTGTAGAAAAAATCCACTTCAATAGGAAAACAAATAAAATTGCAGGCAGGAAAAATACAAAAAAATGTGTGGTGCTCTCATTGTAGTAACACGCTCTCTCGAAATTCACACAGAAAAATCTGTTGTGACAAAAAGAGTAATACAATATAATGCAATACAATACAGTGCAATACAATACAATGCAATACAATACTGAGATAGGACAACAGCTTTCAGGTGCATAATAATAATAATAATAATGATATTTACATAGCGCTGAATCGTGTGCAGAGACAAATCAAAGCGCTGTTGCACCAGTCATTCACACACATGCATAACTCTAAAAGTGGAGAAACTGAAGACAAGAAAGAGACAAGGAAGGGAGGCTTTCTTGGGAAAAGGTGGGTTTTAAGGCTAGACTTGAAAAAGCTGAGTGTGGAGACCTGACGGAGTGAAAGAGGAAGTTCATTCCAACTGCAAGGTCCAGAGACAGAGAAAGAATGGTGGCCAACAGTGGAGTGTTTGAACCTGGGTATGCGTAAACAAAGTGGATCCAAAGCTGATCGTAGACAGCGAGATGGAGTGTAGAGATGAAGGCAGCCATAGAGACAGGAAGGGGCAGATTTGTGAATCATTTATAACACACGGTGCATATATAATATATATATTTAGAGTTGTCCAGTTTTGAATGTCCAGGAAGCAGTTACATATTTCTTGCAAGAGCGACGACAATTTTTCAGGGGTATCGTTCTTCTGGAGTTGAGTGTTATCAGCATAAGAATGATGACTGACATTATGGCAGTTGGTAATTTCAGCGAGAGAAGCAGTGTACAGTGTGAAGAGCACTGGGCCTATAACAGATCCCTGTGGGACTCCATGCTCAATTTTAACGGGTTCAGACTGGAAATTATCAACAATGACAGACTGGAATCGATCAGTGAGATAAGATTTGAACCAGTTTATTTGAACATCAGCCTCAGGCCTCAACACAAAAGGACTGGTGGTGGAGAATGACAAAGGATGAGGCGGTGTCTTTCACAGCATGATAGGTTCATTAGTCACATAAAGAAGAAAATAAAACAACAACAACAAAAAAAGCAAACAGGATGCAACTTAAAGATCATGAACTTTCTTTTTCAAAAGGCTTTCTACTCAGTACAACAAAGAACTGCAATTTTATAAGTGAAACAGGGGCACATGTTGGGCACATGGTGGGGCAGACTACAGTAACACAAATCTACAGAATAAACCAGCAGACGTGGTGAAGAGGTTAGCGTCACTTACTGACCACTGAGAGGATACAAGTTCAAACCCCATCAGAAAATGTGCTTTTTTCAGCTCGTGTCTGGCTCCTGCCCGGAGCCGAGTGTGCTATAGACTCATACAGGAAGACTGGGACCACACAGTCAGCAGTCACCCACTTCAAGGAAGCGTCTTTGGGAGTGTTGCTATAATGTCCTGACAAACATGTATTGAGAGAGCACAGCCTTGTCCAGTCGTTCCAGAACTTCAAAAACGGAAATACCCACCAACAGCTGCTGTCCATCAACCCCATCATCACTCATGATCATCCAAATAAAAAACAAACAAATGTCCTGATTTCTGGGTCACACACACACACACACACACCTACACACACACACACACACAATAAATGAATAAAAGAACCCCGCAAACACTCCAGTCACTGGAGTTTTAAAACACAAAAGTGCAGTCATTTAAACAAGACAGTCCCCTGTGCAGCTTGCACAAAGCACACATAAAAACCCAAAGCAACAAGAGGGCTGTGTCCCTGACAGAATTATGTAGAAAAACTCACTTCAAAGGCAACAACAACAAAAAAGTAATAGAACACAACACACTATAAACACTGCTCCAGCTCACCATTCTTTCTGGGTCCTCTCCATATGACAGCGTCTTCCGGTCCTTTCAGCAGGAAGCCCACTGACATCAAGGCAAGGTTGTCCGTCACATACTGGCAGACACAAAACACAATGCAAAAAACAACAAATCATGACAGTGATTATTTCATTAACAACAGCTGAATAACAGAATTGTCCATCACACACTGGGGGGTGGGGGGGGTGGGGGGGGGCTAGAGATAACCAACAGAAAATCACAAAGCATGGCATAACCAACAGAAAATCACAAAGCATGACATAACCAACAGAAAATCACAAAGCATGGCATAACCAACAGAAAATCACAAAGCATGACATAACCAACAGAAAATCACAAAGCATGGCATAACCAACAGAAAATCACAAAGCATGACATAACCAACAGAAAATCACAAATCACAAAGCATGACATAACCAACAGAAAATCACAAAGCATGACATAACGAACAGAAAATCACAAAGCATGGCATAACCAACAGAAAATCACAAAGCATGACATAACCAACAGAAAATCACAAAGCATGACATAACCAACAGAAAATCACAAAGCATGACTCACAAAGCATGACATAACGAACAGAAAATCACAAAGCACAAAGCATGACATAACGAACAGAAAATCACAAAGCATGACATAACCAACAGAAAATCACAAAGCATGGCATAACCAACAGAAAATCACAAAGCATGGCATAACCAACAGAAAATCACAAAGCATGATATAACAAACAGAAAATCACAAAGCATGACATAGCAAACAGAAAATCACAAATCACAAAGCATGACATAACCAACAGAAAATCACAAAGCATGACATAACCAACAGAAAATCACAAAGCACAAAGCATGACATAACGAACAGAAAATCACAAAGCATGGCATAACCAACAGAAAATCACAAAGCATGACATAACCAACAGAAAATCACAAATCACAAAGCATGACATAACCAACAGAAAATCACAAAGCATGACATAACCAACAGAAAATCACAAAGCATGGCATAACCAACAGAAAATCACAAAGCATGACATAACAAACAGAAAATCACTAAGCATGACATAACCAACAGAAAATCACAAAGCATGACATAACAAACAGAAAATCACAAAGCATGACATAACCAACAGAAAATCACAAAGCATGGCATAACAAACAGAAAATCACAAATCACAACGCATGACATAACAAACAGAAAATCACAAAGCATATCAGTGGTTATTTCATTAACGACAGCTAAATAATATAATTGTCCATTACACACTGGGAGGTTGGAGAAAAAAAAACCCCACAATGCATAAACAGCAGGAATTATAAAGTGTGACTGCAATTACCTGAGTAGTCAGGAAACTTAAACACACACACACACACACACACACACACACACACACACTCACACAAGCACCATTGTAGTGAGGGTGGAAAGTCTACGAAAGTCCACACAGAAACAGACAGACAGTCAAACAGAGATGAAGACACAGAGAGATACTGATGTAAATGTTCACCACACTGAAAGATTTGTATTTGTATTTGTATTTGTATTTCTTTTTATCACAACAGATTTCTCTGTGTGAAATTCGGGTTGCTCTCCCCAGGAAGAGCACGTTGCTACACTACAGCGCCACCCATTTTTTTTTTGTATTTTTTCCTGCGTGCAGTTTTTTATTTGTTTTTCCTATCAAAGTGGATTTTTCTACAGAATTTTGCCAGGAACAACCCTCTTGTTGCCATGGGTTCTTTTACGTGCACTAAGTGCATGCTGCACACGGGACCTCAGTTTATCACCTCATCCGAATGACTAGCGTCCAGACCACCACTCAAGGTCTAGTAGAGAGGGGGAGAAAATATTGGCGGCTGAGCCGTGATTCGAACCAGCACGCTTCGATTCTCTCGCTTCCTAGGTGGACGCGTTACCTCTAGGCCATCACTCCACACACACACACACACACACAAAGATGCTACTGTTTCACACACAAATGAAAGAAAGAAGAGGCAGAGGGAGAGGCACCTGACATTTCCATCGACATCAAACACTACAGAGGGCAACGTAAAGCACTGTGTGTGTTGACACAATGAAATCAATAACACCGCTGTTTGTCCCATCAAAGAGTGACACAGTGAAGAGCCCATGTAACAAAAAACACTGACAAAACTAAATCGATCACATAAGTGTCTGTCCAGTGAAAGGTTTCTGGTTCCATTAAACCACAAACAAAACAGTCCTGCAACACACCCACACACAGAACAACAGCTTGATCAGTCCTACAACACACCCACACTGATACAGAACAACAACTTGATCAGTCCTGCAACACACCCACACTGATACAGAACAACTTGATCAGTCCTGCAACACACCCACACATAGAACAACAGCTTGATCAGTCCTGCAACACACCCACACACAGAACAACAGCTTGATCAGTCCTGCAACACACCCACACACAGAACAACAACTTGATCAGTCCTGCAACACACCCACACTGACACAGAACAACAGCTTGATCAGTCCTGCAACACACCCACACACAGAACAACAGCTTGATCAGTCCTGCAACACACCCACACACAGAACAACAGCTTGATCAGTCCTGCAACACACCCACACACAGAACAACAGCTTGATCAGTCCTGCAACACACCCACACATAGAACAACAGCTGATCAGTCCTGCAACACACCCACACTGATACAGAACAACAACTTGATCAGTCCTGCAACACACCCACACACAGAACAACAGCTTGATCAGTCCTGCAACACACCCACACATAGAACAACAGCTTGATCAGTCCTGCAACACACCCACACTGATACAGAACAACAACTTGATCAGTCCTGCAACACACCCACACTGACATAGAACAACTACTTGATCAGTCCTGCAACACACCCACACTGACACAGAACAACAACTTGATCAGTCCTGCAACACACCCACACACAGAACAACAACCTGATCAGTCCTGCAACACACCCACACTGATACAGAACAACAACTTGATCAGTCCTGCAACACACCCACACTGACATAGAACAACTACTTGATCAGTCCTGCAACACACCCACACTGACACAGAACAACAACTTGATCAGTCCTGCAACACACCCACACTGATACAGAACAACAGCTTGATCAGTCCTGCAACACACCCACACTGACACAGAACAACAACCTGATCAGTCCTGCAACACACCCACACTGATACAGAACAACAACCTGATCAGTCCTGCAACACACCCACACTGATACAGAACAACAACTTGATCAGTCCTGCAACACACCCACACTGACATAGAACAACTACTTGATCAGTCCTGCAACACACCCACACTGACACAGAACAACAACTTGATCAGTCCTGCAACACACCCACACTGATACAGAACAACAGCTTGATCAGTCCTGCAACACACCCACACTGACACAGAACAACAACCTGATCAGTCCTGCAACACACCCACACTGATACAGAACAACAACCTGATCAGTCCTGCAACACACCCACACTGATACAGAACAACAACTTGATCAGTCCTGCAACACACCCACACTGATACAGAACAACAACCTGATCAGTCCTGCAACACACCCACACTGATACAGAACAACAACTTGATCAGTCCTGCAACACACCCACACTGATACAGAACAACAACCTGATCAGTCCTGCAACACACCCACACTGATACAGAACAACAACTTGATCAGTCCTGCAACACACCCACACTGATACAGAACAACAACCTGATCAGTCCTGCAACACACCCACACTGATACAGAACAACAGCTTGATCAGTCCTGCAACACACCCACACTGATACAGAACAACAACTTGATCAGTCCTGCAACACACCCACACTGATACAGAACAACAACTTGATCAGTCCTGCAACACACCCACACACAGAACAACAGCTTGATCAGTCCTGCAACACACCCACACACAGAACAACAACTTGATCAGTCCTGTAACACACCCACACATATAACAACAACTTGATCAGTCTTGTAACACACCCACACATAGAACAACAACTTGATCAGTCCTGCAACACACCCACTGACATAGAACAACAGCTTGATCAGTCCTGCAACACACCCACACTGACATAGAACAACAACCTGATCAGTCCTGCAACACACCCACACTGACATAGAACAACAGCTTGATCAGTCCTGCAACACACCCACACTGACATAGAACAACAGCTTGATCAGTCCTGCAACACACCCACACTGACATAGAACAACAACTTGATCAGTCCTGCAACACACCCACACTAACATAGAACAACAACTTGAACAACAGCTTGATCAGTCCTGCAACACACCCACACTGACATAGAACAACAGCTTGATCAGTCCTGCAACACACCCACACTAACATAGAACAAGAACTTGATCAGTCCTGCAACACGCCCACACAAGTAGAGTGTTGGCCTAGAGGTAACACGTCTGCCTAGGAAGTGAGAGAATCTGAATGGACTCATTTGAACCCTATAGTCACCAGTATTTTCTCCCTCTCAACTAGATATTGTGGTGGTCTGGATGCCAGTCATTTGGATGAGACGACAAACCGAGGTCCCATGCGCAGCATGCAGTTAGCGCATGTAAAAAAAACAAAAAACCCACAACAACAAAAGGGTTGCTCTGGCAAATTCTGTAGAAAAAATCCACTTCAAAAGGAAAACAAATAAAATTGCAGGCAGTAAAAATACAAAAAAAAATGGGTGGCACTCTCATTGTAGCAACGCGCTCTCTCGAAATTCACACAGAAAAATCTGTTGTGACAAGAAGAGTAATGCAATATAATGCAATACAATACAAAAAGCTTCACGTCTCACTTGGAAACGACAAAGAAAAGAGACAAAGCAGCCTGGACAGTAGCATAGCAACCATCATACGCCATCTAGTCCTTGTGTTCAATCATTGACAGGGAGTTGTGCTGATCCCATTCAGGACAATAGGATGCAGGGGGGGGGGTCAACACGCACACCTCCCTCCTCCCCGTCATCTATTATGCACATCACTCATCGCCCTCAGGCCCTGGGGTTTCTGCCACTGTGGGGCTGGAATGGGGGTGAAGGAATGAATTTCTTGCTCACTGTCCAGCCCACTGTGGGGCTGGAACAGGGAGTGAAGGAATGAATTTCTTGCTTACTGCCCGGCCCACTGTGAGGCTGGAACGGGGGTGAAGGGATGAATTTGCTGCTTACTGCCCAGCCCACTGTGGGGCTGGAATGGGGGTGAAGGAGTGAATTTGCTGATTACTGTCCAGCCCACTGTGGGGCTGGAATGGGGGTGAAGGGATGAATTTGTTGCTTACTGCCCGACCCACTGTGAGGCTGGAATGGGGGTGAAGGGATGAATTTGTTGCTTACTGCCCAGCCCACTGTGGGGCTGGAATGGGGGTAAAGGAGTGAATTTGTTGCTTACTGCCCGACCCACTGTGGGGCTGGAATGGGGGTGAAGGGATGAATTTGCTGCTTACTGTCCAGCCCACTGTGCTGGGCCACATTAGTGCTGGAAAACTGTAAAAACACTGATCCTGTTAATCCTGGGGAAAAGTACCCCACCCCACCCCCAAACAACAACAACAACAACAAAACAAGGAGAGAAAAAAAAAACAGGAAAAAGAGTTTCAGGCACACGTACAGTCATGTTCATGAACATAAAGTTAGGATATGCCTCTAACCTTGACCATTCCATCAATTTCTCAACAAAGATATTAAAAAAACACACCCAAAAAACCCCAGCTAATGTGAAAATAAACATTATGAAATATATAATACAGAAGCTTTTCATACATATCTATAATAACAGACAAACAAAACCAAAAATTTCCAACAGACATCTCACTAATCAGCTGCCAACAAAATACAACACAGTAAGACTGCCCAATTATAATCAAAAGTCCAGAAAAAAAAAAAATTCAAGGTATTCCAGAAAAACGACAAAAACATGGGTGAATGGCCCAGCAGGGCAGAGTATACCACTGGAGGAGACGACAGAATGAAAGGAAAAGACCAGAAACAAAGAGAGTGACAGGAAAAAAAAAAGGGGAGGAAATTTCAAGCACAGAATTTCTAGAAGGTGGGGTTACAATTCATCATATTGTATTGCTGGTTTTTTTTGTATTTGTTTTAATTCTTTGTCACAACAGATTTATCTGCATGAAATTCTCCTGTGGGAATACACATTTCCACAGTGCAGCAACACCTTTTCCTTCTTTTTTTTCTGTCTGCAAGTATATATATAGAAAAATCCCTTTTTTATATAGCAAAACAAATATTAATTGGTTAATGTTAAAAAAAAAAAGAAAAAAAAAGAAGAAAAGAATTTACTATATTCAATTATTTTTTTTACCAGGGACAACCATTTTGTTGCTGTGTTTTCTTTTGTGCTGTATTTTTCTTTCTTTTTCAAACCTGCGCTGAGAGCTGAACGAGATCCCAGCATCCCCCTGGTGGAAACCTCAACAGGGAGGCACCAAGTGGATGAATAATTGACAGTCGGGAAACACGGGGTGGCGGTTTCTCCTACCGCCACACACCTCACCACAACACAAAAACTGACAGCTACTGTGTTGGGATGCATCGACCGACTTAGCAACACTATGCATAGTGCTTTCATTATGTTCTGTGCGTATGCGAAAAAAATGGATTTGTGTGTGTGTGTGTGTGTGTGTGTGTGTGTGTGTGTGTGTGTGCGTGTACATGTGCATGCCAGCATACATGTGTGAGTACATGTGTCCACAGGCAGTGTGTAAGACACACAGAGTGTCAGAGTATCAATATCAGTATCAGTAGCTCAAGGAGGCGTCACTGCGTTTGGACAAATCCACATACGCTACACCATATCTGCTTAGCAGAAGCCTGACCAGCAGCGTTACCCAATGCGCTTAGTCAGGCCTTGAGAAAGAAAAAAAAAAATAAGAAGAAGAAATACGAATAAAATAAAAAGACAGTAATGATGATAAATAAGCAAATAAACAAATAAATGTAAAACATGCAGACACACATACACATACATACGAACACACAGACATGCATAACAGATATGCAACAAACATGCAGTTTCACAGATAGGAAAGCACAAATACACATAAACGTACACGTTTGTGGCAGAAAGACTGTATACATAAACATTTTTCAAATGTTATCAATGCAGCAAAATAGCAGGCTTGCTGAATTCAAAAACAAATAAATAATTGAATACATAAAATTCTGAAGAAAAAAAAAACACACAAAAAAAACCCCCTGAAGAAACCAGAAAATGTTTAACAAGGAAACAGACAGAGGAAATCATCAACACAGAAATGAATGTGTGAATAAGACAGACAGACAGACAGACAGACAGACAGATGAAAAGACACAGGGCACATGTCGAGTTCCAACACTGATATACTTACAATTGGCGACCAGCCAGATGAACTTTGGTGCACCTATCAAAAATGAACGCAATCAAAATTCAATACACTGTCTTCGCTGTTCACAACATGAATGTAAACATCCCGAAACATATTGCCATGTATTTTCTTTCTTCAATGTGTTCACCCTTTGTGTGTGGTGGGACTGGGGGCTGTAATTTGACACGTAGGAATGTGCGTGCATGCGTGTGTGCATATGTGTGTGTGTGTTTGAGTGTGTATGTGTATGTGTGTGTGTTTGAGTGTGTGTGTATGTGTGTTTGAGTGTGAGTGTACGTGTGTGTGTGTGTGTGTGTGGAAGGGGATGTGTTTGGGGGGAGGGAGGGTGCGTGTGTCTTTCTTATGTTATCTTATTTTATGTTATTTCATGTTATTTTTATTTATTTATTCATTTGTTTATCTATTTTCCCCTCAGGACTTGAGTGCGTTGAGTTACGCTGCTGGTAAGGCATCTGCTTGTAAGATGTGGAGCAGCTCACAGTCACAGTGATGCCTCCTGGAGCAACTGAACTGAACTGTTCACTGCATTCTGTCACAAATGGTTCACCCTCTTTGTGTAGCTTTACATCAACAGCATTGAAAACAGTTATTGATTGATGTAACACCTCAATCAAAATAGGTATAATGTGTTATTTTTCTGAATATTACTAGTGCTGTGAATAAACTTTTTTTGATAACAAATTCTTATTTTATGTTTTCATTTAACAAGAATAAATACTGTAAACCACTTATAGCTAGCTATCAGAGGTCAAAGGTTGGGGGATGAGGGGGAAAACAAATTATCTAGTTTTAATCTCTTCTTATGTTGCGCATGATTTTATGCCAGTGTTTACAATGAGCCTGTGATTGCACAACTTAATTTCCATGTGGATTAATAAAGTGTTTTTGATTTGATTTGATTTGATTTGACACAATAATTGGATTTTTAGTTTCAAAATGTATGGGATTTTGTCTGTGGCGTTTGGACACTTTTTTTCACAGAAATTCTGAGGAAGAAAACCAAGGCCAGGAAAACAATAACTGCCTGATCCCAGATTTGCTGCGTAAACTGGAAAAAAAAGTTCACATCATTCTGTGAGTCACGTAAGGGGAAAAGGAGATTTTCCCATGTCTAGGTGTTCGGGGCAGCCAGTCTGGGTCAGCTGTGAAATGTGCCATCAAATTTCCCATGCACTTCTACAGCTGTAATGTCAACGACACACAGACACACACCTGTCCACACACACACACATACACACACACAGACACACACCTGTTCACACACACACAGACACACACCTGTCCACACACACACATACACACAGACACACACCTGTCCACACACACACACACATACACACAGACACACACCTGTCCACACACACACATACCACAGACACACACCTGTCCACACACTCACACAGACAGACACAGAAACACTGGCACACACACACAGAAACACATAGACACACACACACACACATGCACACACACAAGCACACACACACACACACACACACCTGTTCTCCAGCCACCCCCATGATGGTGGGTATGGACGGCCCACAAATGTCCACATCCAGTACTGCCACCTGCACACACACAGGTAAAAAAATCCACCAAACTGTGACAGATTCAGGTTAAAGGTCCCATGGCCATCACCATGATTTGCTCTCAGATCTAGATAACGCATAATACACACATGTATGCTTTCACTCCTCAACCTGTCTTGAAAAATACAGGGAAATCTCCATGACAGACTCAAGACATGTTACAGAAACTGATGGGCTGTGAAGATGCCAGTCATGAAGGTAACACAGGCATGTTCTTCATGATAAAATCTTGATTTGGTGGATACCAAATGGGCGCAATAGCCGAGTGGTTAAAGCATTGGACTTTCAATCTGAGGGTCCCGGATTTGAATCTTGGTGGCGTCTGGTGGGTGAAGGGTGGAGATTTTTCCAATCTCTCAGGTCAACATATGTGCAGACCTGCCAGTGCCTGAACTCCCTTCGTGTGTATACGCACGCAGAAGATCAAATATGCACGTTAAAGATCCTGTAATCCATATCAGCGTTCGGTGGATTATGGAAACAAGAACATACCCAGCATGCACAAACCCCGAAAACAGAGTATGGCTACCTACATGGTGGGGTAAATAAACAAAATGGTCATACACATAAACTGTTAAATGTTACATGTCTGTCTGTGTGTGTAGGTGTGTGTGCCTGAAATCTGATTGAATGACACAGGAAACGAATGATGAGCGCCCAATGGCAGCCGTCAGTCGGCTCTACCCAGGTAGGCAGCCTGTTGTGTAAAATGACTCCGTGTTTGTAAAGCGCTTAAAGCTTGGTCTCCAAACGAGGATTGGCGCTATATAAGTATCCATATCAATCAATCAATCAATCAATACCACATGTTCTGCTCTGAGATAATACATTTAGCCTTTCACTCCTCAATCTGCCTTGATGTGCCCAACACCAGTTTTGCTGCTGGATCTAAATCAGAAGTAATTCATCGGTGCATGTAAGATCCAAGTCCTCAATCTGCCTTGATTTAATCAAAACCACACGTTTTGCTCTCATATCAAAATAATGGATAACACATACAACTTAAAAGATTTCACTCCTGTGCAGAACTAGGGCAGCAAACCACAGCAGAAAGCACAGTCAGTCAGTCATCAAGACATGTTTCATGTGGAGGTTCAGCCCTGCCAGGTCTGTAACGGAGGACAATACTCAGCTTCCCCTCATTTCAAAATGTGTTGTGCCATGGCTGTTACTGAGGACAATGTCAAGGTTTCCCCTCATTTGAAAAAGTGTTGTTTCAGGGCTGTTTCTAAGGACAATGTCAAGGTTTCCCCTCATTTCAAAATGTGTTGT
>JAAQRG010071311.1:0-2500 GCA_011634625.1 Babylonia areolata
CACACACACACACACACACACACACACACACACACACACACTCAAAACACCGTGTTATTACGTTGACTCACTTTGTACACGTGAGTCAAAATGTGCCTCAAGTGTTTCATTTCGTTGTTAATTCAGCACTTGTTGACCTGTTTAACCCTCAACTGCAGCCAACAAAAATGTGCTCGTCAGTGAAAGGCTGCCATCTTACTGAAAGAGGACTGTTCTTAGTCCCTGAAACGGGACAGTCAGGATGGTCAGTTACTGTTCTTTCCCTGAAACAGGACAGTCAGGATGGTCAGTTACTGTTCTTAGTCCCTGAAACAGGACAGTCAGGATGGTCAGTTACTGTTCTTTCCCTGAAACAGGACAGTCAGGATGGTCAGTTACTGTTCTTAGTCCCTGAAACAGGACAGTCAGGATGGTCAGTTACTGTTCTTTCCCTGAAACAGGACAGTCAGGATGGTCAGTTACTGTTCTTAGTCCCTGAAACAGGACAGTCAGGATGGTCAGTTACTGTTCTTTCCCTGAAACAGGACAGTCAGGATGGTCAGTTACTGTTCTTAGTCCCTGAAACAGGACAGTCAGGATGGTCAGTTACTGTTCTTTCCCTGAAACAGGACAGTCAGGATGGTCAGTTACTGTTCTTAGTCCCTGAAACAGGACAGTCAGGATGGTCAGTTACTGTTCTTTCCCTGAAACAGGACAGTCAGGATGGTCAGTTACTGTTCTTAGTCCCTGAAACAGGACAGTCAGGATGGTCAGTTACTGTTCTTTCCCTGAAACAGGACAGTCAGGATGGTCAGTTACTGTTCTTAGTCCCTGAAACAGGACAGTCAGGATGGTCAGTTACTGTTCTTTCCCTGAAACAGGACAGTCAGGATGGTCAGTTACTGTTCTTAGTCCCTGAAACAGGACAGTCAGGATGGTCAGTTACTGTTCTTTCCCTGAAACAGGACAGTCAGGATGGTCAGTTACTGTTCTTAGTCCCTGAAACAGGACAGTCAGGATGGTTAGTTACTGTTCTGTCCAGACTCATTGTTTTTGAGATTTCATCACTATTGTTCAGTAACGTCAGTAACACATTGAAAGTACACAAAGAGTAGTGAACGCACTTCAGACTCTTTGTTCAGTAACATCAGTAACACATTGAAAGTACACGAAAAGTAGTGAGTGCACTTCAGACTCTTTGTTCAGTAACATATTGAAAGTACACGAAAAGTAGTGAGTGCACTTCAGACTCTTTGTGAACGTTGTGAGTGCACTTCAGACTCTTTGTTCAGTAACACATTGAAAGTACACGAAAAGTTGTGAGTGCACTTCAGACTCTTTGTTCAGTAACACATTGAAAATACACGAAAAGTTGTGAGTGCACTTCAGACTCTTTGTTCAGTAGCATATTGAAAATACACGAAAAGTAGTGAGTGCACTTCAGACTCTTTGTTCAGTAACACATTGAAAGTACACGAAAAGTTGTGAGTGCACCTCAGACACATGTCACACTGATCTGACGTCACCAAGGCTTGGCAGTGACGGGGCTGATGTTCTTCTCTCCCTTCTTCTCCACATGGCCTTGTGTGTGTGTGTGTGTGTGTGTGTGTGTGTTGTTGTTGTTGTCGTTGTTGTCCCTGCTACTACCTTTTGCTATCTTCCCATGCAGTCGACAATAACAGATATTTAGGTTATTCGGCTTCAAAAGAAAATTCATCGCTTCCAGATCTCACTGATGAAATTGTATCAGTCCAGTAAAAAAAAAAAAAAAAAAGAAGAAGAAAAAAAAAAGTAAAGTCTGAAAATGAAAAGCCTCTTATGTAACGGCGCTTTGCCAATGCCACCTCCCCGCTTCTCCTCTTGCTGTGAAAACAAACATAATCTTTTAAGGTTGCACCCTGTATCAAGAAGAATGATTACTATTTTTTGGTGGAAAAATAGCATCTGCAGGGTTACCGGCTTGGGGCAATATCAATACTTTCTGAATCATAAAAACTCTAGAAACCAGCTAGCTTAATTCCTGAAGATGATTGGAATGATTGCGTCAGATAAGGATAAGGATATACTATTTTTAGAACGCAGTATACATCTATAAGACGCGAAGCACTCTCACACAAATGAATAAATAGTTATAATATGATGGTACAGCATTCAAAACATATATTCCCAGTCTTTGTTGTACATCATTAACTAGAAAGACGTAACTAGGAACATTGTACGTGTAATTAGTTTCTTGTATATTTTTTTTCAAAAATGTTCTCTAATAATGTTTAATCTCATGTATAACTGTGTGAGGTCATGGGCTCAACGTTCAGCTTACATGAGAGACTGGCAGAAGCTTACAGTTGGACCAGCAGCAAAGTGAGAGCAGTATGATCTCTGATTTTTCCAACGCAGTTGGTATCCATTTACAGCTGAGTCTTTTGTGAAGAACTATTTGATTTTAGAACTTGGAGACAAGATTGCAATGGCTGTTAGTGCTGCAGCCGCAGGCGCACGTTGGCCTTATTTGGAGACCATC
>JAAQRG010071311.1:7500-33397 GCA_011634625.1 Babylonia areolata
AGGTGGTTGCTCTGGCTGTGATGGCTGAGCTTACTGTGTATAAAATGGTCGCAGTTTCATGGGAAAGTAGTGGTCGTACAGCTTAGCTGAGGGTTCCATTCAACTTAGCCCATCCAGGTGAGCCTAAGACACCCTTTGTTTTTCATCTAAACAGCCCCCCTGAGTTTAGTATTCTATTTCGTCATATGCTTGGAGCAGTGTTCCATTTGATTCTTCTTAACGTCACAGTCAGTGACGTCTCAGGACACAGATAGTTTGTTCCAGAATGTTCTAGTGGATGGCACATTCGTTCTCATCTGCTGTCACTGATGAAGGTTAGGTTACTATCCCGCTTCGGTGGAAGAGATTTAAATGTTGAGCACAAGGTAGCAATGTTTGTACTTGGCTTTGATGCAACCGATAACTTGTGTAAGTTCTATCTGGTCTATCAGTTTGCCAGTATAATATCAGAGTCACTGACTTTTTGTTTATTATTCATGTATTATTTCACATGCAAATATCAGTTGTACTGCTACAGTGTTTCACAGTTACAGTGTGCACAGTACTCTAAGATGTGTGTAGTATTCTGTCATGATTACAAGATAGTGTTGAATAAATATCAGTTATTGGTTAAAACCACCTGATATGTATCAGTCTTTTAATTGTAATTTAGTTATCATGCCCTCTCCTATACGGCTTACTCCAGTATAGTGCTACATGATAAACTGATTCATTTGAGTCACTTTGACACAGTATCAGCTTTACCTAATCTATACTGTCAGTGTACTTTTACTAAATCAGCATAGCTTCAGTCACTTTAACTGCACTATTTAAATGTATTAGAAATGTCATTTGATGTCAGTGTTTGGTCTTCACACATGCATTACCAAGTGGTAGTCTTTCCATGTAATATGTATACATGTGCTTTATTATTCACTTGTGCTGACATGTTGTGCTAATGACATTTGTTTGTGTCATTCCAGGCATTGTCTTCTCTTCTTAGTCTTCTCTTAGGTCTTCTCTTCTTATGTCTTCTCTTCTTATATCTTCTAATTAGCTCTTCTTCTCATCTATATAACTATTGTAAATAAAACAATAGAAAAACCCATTTGTGACTGGCCTCTATATGTTCCTGGCCTGTGCGCGGGAATTCTTGTCTATCCTTTCATTCAATCATTTAGTTTAGTTCTTTTGCACCGTACCCTTGAATAACGACTCGGTTCAGCAAGATATCTTTACGACAGGATTTTGATTCAACAGGATTAAGATCACTCAAAATATCTTTATGACAGGATAAAGATCCATTATAAAATAAATCCAAAATCCTTCCCTTTAATGTTTCAATTCTTTCATCCAAATTCAATCCATCCCTAAACCACAGCCCTTTACCACGAAGTGTACTTTGTAACAACTTGGCGCTGTGAGCATAGGATGTGCTAATTCTCTAAATATCTCTAATAATAAATCACAGCTCCTAGCCAAGCTGACTCTATTACACACACACACACACACATATATATATATATATATATATATATAGAGAGAGAGAGAGAGAGAGATATCAGAGCACAGTTTAAGAGAGGAATACCTGAAGGCACACTTTACAGTCTCCCTGACTGTTTCCACGACATTGCTCAGTGTTTCCTCTGTTGTTACACATCATTATGTGAGTTCTGCTTTTAGTTCGGCAGGCACAGACATACTGACAGAAAGATGAGGCAGACAGACAGACAGAGAGAAAGGTCACTGGTGTGATTATCCCATTAAGGATCTCTCTCTCTCTCTCTCTCTCTCTCTCTCTCTCTCTCTCTCTCTCTCCTAGTTGTTCCTTGTTGCAAACAACCACAGCCCCAACCCCCCGTTCTGATTCCCACTCCACCTCCCTCTTCCTTCCCCGCACCCCAGCTCCTCGCATCACTCGCCCACTTTTTTATCCCCCGACCTGATCACTTCGCGCTGCTCCCATGGTGTGAAGCTGTCCACTTCCGGTTATTACTGTAGGCACTGTTCAGGTTTGCTGACGTTGTTTGTTGTATGTCGGCCTTTATGAATGGTCAGGGGGAGAGGGCCTGAGTGGCTGCTGACGCTGTGCGTGTGTGTTGCACGCTTGTGTGAGCGTGCGTGCGTGTGTGAATGTTTTGATTTCAGTCATTTGCCTTCCACGTATCTTTTTTTTTTTTTTTTTTTTTACCCGGACTTTTTTGGGTCGACCACCGTTTTATTTTGTATATAAATTACACAGTCAACTAAACAACATGGAAATAATCAAACCAATACTTGGCACTCCATAACTATGTCATAGTAATAAATAGCATTTATGGAATAAATACAACTTTTCATTTACGGATTTGGGGCTTGTTAAAAAGAAAAGAAAAGAAGAAGACAAAAATAATATGGTAGGAAACCGTACAAATCATACAATTATGTGTACCAAACTTAGAATCAATCTTCCTTTTTTCTTGTTTTCTTTTCTTCTCTCTCCCTTTCTCTTCTTTTTTCAGATTTTTTTCCTTTCTTCCTTTTTTTTTAACATCTTCAGTTACATGAAAAGTACAACATAACACATATACACACAAAAATAGGACTACACATCAGGCGTACATCAGTCAGAAATATCTTGTGTTTTTTTGTTGTTGTTTTTTCAGATGGACAATTTTCAATCCATTCAATGTTTAATGGGTGTGTACCAATTTCTGCTGTGTGTTGTTCATGGGTACTGTGTCTTTTGCATTCACGGTGTGTGTATCTTTCATTTCGTTATATTTTTATGTATTTGCTTGATCGTTGTTTTTTTTTTTTTGTTTTTGTTGTTGTTTTTTTGTTTTTGTTTTTTTGTTTTGTTTTGTTTTGTTTGTTTTTTTAATTATCTATATTTCATCTCAGTATATGGTCATGTTTACGCAAACCTAGGTAGGCTGTCAAGGCCTGACGTTGTTACATGTCGGTCCCTCTGGCTGGCTAATGACCCTGTCGCCGCGCTTGTCCCCGTTAATGGCTTTGACCATTCACACTGGTGCTCAGTGCGAAGACTGATGAGGTTTCTGCTGAGTTTTTTTTTGTTTGTTTGTTTGTTTGTTGTTGTTTTTTTGTTGTTGTTGTTTTTGTTGTTGTTGTTGTTTTGTTTTGTTTTTTGGGTTGTTGTTTTTTCGACAAAGCTAGGATCTGTTCACAGAACACGAGAGGAAGTTGCCAGAACGGTTAAGACGCTTATCTGCCAGCATTGTCTGTGTGGGTCCTGGTTCGAATCCGAGTTTTGCCCTTTCTCCAAAGTTTGACTGAATGTCTGGTCATTGGGATGAGACGATAAACCGAGGTCCCGTTTCCAGCAGGGACTTGGAGCCCAAAAAGTTAACAACAACAACTACAACGACAAAAAACAACAAAACAACAACCCCAAAAATGATAATGATAGAAAGGCAACAAAAGTGTTGTGAAAATTCTGTGGAAGAAATGTACGCTAATACTGATAGGTACACAAAAGTATTTTCGCGAACGCGCACGCACGTACACACACATACACAAGCACGCGCGCGCACACACACACACACTACATTCACACCCTATTTCTGTTCGCCTGTTGTTTTTTAACACACACACACACACACACCGATATATATATATATATATATATATATATATATATATATATATATGGCTATCTTGTAGGAATACTGTGTTTTCTTCTGGGTGCGGATCACTGTCTCACGTTTTCTCTCTGTGGTCTTGTTCCCTTTTATTTCATATCTGGTCTCTGAAATGCCAAGATAGTTTTCTGTTATGTTATCTAACGGTTAAGCAACAGAAGATAAACGCCATGCTCCATTTCCCGTGTCCATCACGCCACAAACATGTTCTGCAGCATTTCTGTCTTGCTGTCTCCGAAATGACTTGTCAGTTCTCTGCTGCCATAGCCATAAACTGCCGATCTCCACCGCCCCCCCTCACCCGAAAAACATCTTTTTCGTTTCCTGCTGCCTATCCCAGTGTCGCAAAACTATTTTCTTCGTAATTTGCGTCCATTCTCGTTGTCTAAAACGCCTCTCTCTTTTTTTTCTTTTTCTTATTTTATTTCTTTTTGTCTATTTCCTTTTTCTATTTCATGTAAAAATAGAATAAGATGAAATGTTGGCTGTTATTATTTTTTCTTCTTTTTTTTTTCTTTTTCTCTATTTCCTTTCTTTATTTTATATAAAAAAAAAAATTAAAAAAAAGAATAAGATGAAATGCTGTCTGTTGTTATTTTTGTCTTTGAAAAAGAAAAATAACCTTCTGTATTTCGAGAAATGTTTGGAATTTCTTTATAAAAAAAATAAAATAAAATAAAAAACAAAACAAAACCCAACAACAACAACAATAACAACACTGTCAGCGTTTAGTTGCCATTATCGTCTGTATATTATCGTGCGTTTTTATGCCATCTTTTTTTCTTTTTGTCTAAAAAGAAATTGCTGGGTTTGTTGTTTTTTGTTTTGTTTTTTTCTTAAAAGAAAAAAGTTGATTTCGTGTTTTTTTCAGTTATTCAAAAATACCTTGTCAGGTTTCTGTTGTCATTCAGAATACCGTGGGGATTTTTAGTTTGTTTTAATGCCCTATCACCCAGGATGGATATCCCCGGCAGGAATCTGCCGACGCCGAAGGGGAGGGGGGAGGATTATCGAAAGTTGGGGTTACCGTAAGCGCACGGCATGATATTCTCATAAGTTGATCACCCTCGATTGACTTCGCGTGAGGCTTTCCGTTTGAGCCCATAACGTACGCAGCTCCTAGCAGGAGTTGGCCACTGGTTAGAAGACTCCCAGTCGGATGGGTCTGGGATCTGCGTCCTCCCACACAACAGTCCACATCGCTGACCACCATGACCTGCAGCCCATAGTTGTTTCTTTGGTTTAAAAAAAAAAAATTCAAAATATAATTTCTTCACACACACTCACACACACACACACACACACACACACACACACACACACACACACACACACACACACACACACACACACACACAGAACAATAATGGTGAAAACAAAGGGACAAAACCTTTCTCTCTGTGAGAGAGAGAGAGAGAGAGAAGGAACTAACAAACGAACGAACGAAAATGTTTTTAAAATGTTTTAGTGAACTTTGGCCATGGACCACAATTCAAAACCAGGCGACTGGAGGTGGGCATGGGAAGGGGTATGATAATACTTGAATAGCATCACACAGTATCATACTTCTCATGAACCTGGCAGTTTGCTTATCTATGAGTAGATGGTTTCTCTTTTTGATTGGATGGAAAATAATTTTTGATACTTGACAATTTCTCTGCTCGTTGTTTGATCGAAGAAGTGTACTAAGAGACATATGGAAGAAATTTTGTTCGTAAATCAATATATACAGAACAAACAAACAATAAATGCTTTCATCTAGTTCACCTTGGCAAAAAGGACAATGCTGCAAAAACATCATTTTCAGTGTACCCACCAACATTATTATTTAAAGGAAGTACATTAAATTTAGCCTGAGACACTCTGAAACAATATTCATCAGCATTTGTTACATATTTTTTTCTTTTTCATATATAACTTTAAATGGTCTGTAGCATGAATGTCTGTCTCTATCACTAATAGTACCTGACCAATCTTGAATAAACATATCTATAAGTCTGCTTGAAAATGATAAAAATTCCTTTCACATCACCAAACCTTATTGCAACCACACAAAATCAAAACCTATTTTCCATTTAAATCTAATCCAAGCAGCATTTGATAAGCCAAGTATGGCAGTCTATTTTGATTCATCTGCAGTATTCTAAACCAGTACCTTATAACATTTAAGAACATTTAAGAACGAGTTTACAAATAACATGTATCTACCAAGATCACAATGAGCCACTTTTTGACTCACTTGTGTAAACAAAGTGAGTCTATGTAATTGTTTTAACCCGGTGTTTGGTTGTCTGTGTGTGTGTGTGTGTGTCTGTGTGTGTGTGTGTGTGTGTGTCCGTGGTAAACTTTAACATTGACATTTTCTCTGCAAATACTTTGTCAGTTGACACCAAATTTGGCATAAAAATAGGAAAAATTCAGTTCTTTCAGTCATCTTGTTTAAAACAATATTGCACCTCTGGGATGGGCACAAAAAAATAAAAAAAGAAGCCTAATTATATGCAAACTGCATTTACTGTTATATTTATATTTTTTGTATTCTCGAAACTTGGCACTTTGATCTGATATTCTGACCCAACAACAAGAGCAGTCATTATTATCATTTTTTGTTCAAACAGGAACTTCTTTTGCTAAGCATGGAAGTTTTATTTATTTTGCAAACGTTTTGTTGCAGATAGTAAAAAAGGGAAATTACTCTGTAATTAATGCTAGGGGACTTAATTTGCTTTAAACTGATCTTTCTCATCTTAAACATTTCATTTTGAAATTATACTCAATGCATAAAAAGCTTGTGTGTTTTACTCTCAGTGTACAGGGCTTTCACTATGTTCATTCGCCCAAGTGGTCTTTTGTCGGAAAATACTAAAATCAATACGACGAGTGGACTTGACTGATCTGTTGGCTGAGCCCTGAAGGTCATGGGCAAAAATCAATTGCGTACACATATTTATACACATTCAAAGCGCGTGTTCATATTCTTCGCGAACGCGAACGACGCCATTTTGTTTCAAGTTGTTGACCTGTCCGTTCAATCCTATATTCAATGGACAATACACGATAACATGTGATGGAAAGTTGGAGAAGGAGACCGTTAAATATTTATTCAGAGAAAGATTAGTGAACGCATCATCAGTTACTGGATTATGCCCCAAACTGCCATAAAAATATCCACAGAATCAGTCGGAATTCACAGTTAAAAATTGTAAACCATGCGAGTTAATACCCTTGAAATGATCACGATGAAACGAAAAAATTTCCAGTCTTGACTTTTCTCAAAATGAAGTCCTTTTCACTTCTTACGACGTTTAGAAGTACTTGTACTTGACTCTACATGTTATTAGTTTAACAAAATACTCAATTTTCATATCAACTTTAAAACTGTAAAACTAGAATGGACATATAGAGAAATTGAATCAACCGTGTCGTACTACATTCCCGGCGGGTGTAACTAAACTTGTACATCTATCTAGATCTAGTGAAAACGGCTAAATGTTGCAGTGTGATTGCGGCGATAGCCATTAAAAAGTTTGTTTGTTTTTGTTTTTTTGAATGCCCAAGATACACCAGAATAATATGATTTAAAACAGCATTCTCACTGCGAATACCGCAGTTGATTTATCGCCCTTTAAAAAAAGTATGTTCAAATGCTAAATTTTAGAACGCCAGTTAAGGAGCCACGATAGTGTAATGGATAGGGCAGTTTCTTCTCACCCGAGCACGCGGGGTTCGAATCTGGTTAGGACTTCTTTTTTTCTTTTTCTTTTTTCTTTTTCTTTTTTTTTAAACGCGAAGCTTTATAATAACAAATGCAGAACACATTTTAACGATTAGATTTTTTTTTTAAAAGTGTATCACAAGTGAGTCTTAAAGGCCTTGCCTCTCATGTTTTCAAGAATCGTTTACATGCTAATAAATGATTTTTTCCCTCTATATTCTCTAGTCTGTTCATACCCCAAACAGGACAGGCTGTACCTTTACATCAAATATTTTGAAAAATACTGCATATGACATGTCCTTGTAATTTTGAAAAGCCTTCACAAGGCTCATGGTTGCCGATTTGAATGTATACCCCAAATAACAGTATTCATTTACTACTTCTATTTCTTCGTTAAAAAAAATAAAAATAAAAATTCATGCCTACCTAAAACCCGCCTTTTCTGAACACCATTATTTTTGTCTTCTGCACATTCATTTCCAACTTCGTCACCTGACAGCATAAGTTAAGAATATTCAGAGACAGACAGGCAGAGAGAGAGAGAGACAGAAAGATTTTATATGTTGAGAATTAAGAAAGATAATAGATGTATCCATCGGGATGGTTCTCAGAGGCTCTGGCATTTCTGAATCACTTCACACTCTCACATAAATGCATTTTGTCTTCACTGGCGCACAGCGATTTCGCACTATGAAAACGTTTCGACTGATTGCACCGTGGGTAAAGACGTGTATCAAACATATCAAGGGTTTCTTCCCTTTGATGCAATATCATAGTATAGATATCACGCCTTTCAAACATAACATGATATTTAGGACTTTGAGCTTTTGCGATGCAAACTGCTATCGAACTGATCAAAGTGAGCCTCGCCAACCAAAAAAAAACAACAAAAAACAACAACAACAACAACAACAACAAAAAACAATTGTTATTTTCTTTGCCTTTCCAAGATCGCCGCGTCTCCCCCGTAGCTTTCCTTTGTAAATCTCACGTCTGTCCTCTTGATGTTTTATGGGAAAGTTGTTTTTTGTGTGTGCGTGCGCGTGTGTGTGTGTGCGTGTGCGTGCGTGTGTGTGTGCGCGCGCGCGTATGTGTGTGTGTGTGTGCTTTAAAAGGATTGATAGTCGTCTTGGCGGGCGATGGAAGAAATCCGGATTTGGAGGGGGGGGAGGTCGGGGGGCTTTCTTTTTACTTACGTGTTGAAATTTTAGCTTTATTCTCCTCCCCTGTATCCATCCATTGGTGTGTGTTTTACCTGTCTGTCGCTCTCTGTGTCTCTGTCTGTCTGTGTCTCTCCCCGTCCCCGGCCCCCTACCTCCCTCCCGCTTGTGAAAGAAGTACCAAAGGCATTCGTCTTCTCTTTTTTTCTATTTAGACTTCTTCGTCTTCTTCTTTCTAGTTTTATCTCTTTGCCCCTCAATAAAACACCCAAATTCTCTCTCTCACTGTGTCTTTGTCTCTGTCTGTCTGTCTGTCGGTCTGTCTGTCTCTCTCTCTCTATCTTATTCATGTTGATGTCAATAGAGCTTTAGATATGTTTAATCAGACTATTAAAGAACAAGCAGAACATATGAAAAAACGGATATTTTGTAACAAACAAATAGCAGAAAATAAATGGTTTGATCATGAATGTAAAATAGAGAAATGCAGGGTACGTAGATTATTGAGGAAATATAGAAAAACATTAGATAAAGACGACCGTGTTTTGTTTTGTATCGCTAGACGTGAATATAAAAACTTAAATAAGAGAAAAAAGAAAGAATATAATAACTCATTAGTAAATGATCTTCTGCATTCTGTTAAAAGGAATTTTGGGACACAGTACACAAGATAACAAAAAAGAAAGTACAACCTGTAAGTGACATTTCTACCCAAGAGTGGTTCCAACATTTTAAAGATGTGTTTGAAAATGACTATGATGATGAGGAGGAAGTAGCTGCAGACATGTGTGTAGATAATGAAAATGATAACTTTACACAAGATAGGCTTATATCTCAAGAAGAAGTACTGCTTGCAATTAGAAAATTGAAAAATGGAAAATCTGCTGGTCCAGATGGACTGATTGGTGATTTTTTTTAAACATTCAGGAGAAGTGACTGTTGATTTTCTGGTGAAAATGTTTAATTTTTTGTTTGATAGTAGTATTTATCCAAACAATTGGACATAATCTATAATCCTGCCATTATTTAAGAAAGGTGACATTAATAATGTAAATAATTATAGAGACATTTCTTTATGTGATGTAAGTAGCAAATTATACAGTTCCATTATTAATAACAGGTTGCAAGAATGGATAACTCAGAATGATATAATTGGAGAATATCAAGCAGGATTTAAAAAAGGCTATTCAACAATTGACCATATATTTACTTTAATGGCAGCAGTACAGAAATAGTTTGCAAATAACAGAAAATTATATGTTGCTTTTGTGGATTTTGAAAAAGCTTTTGATTCTGTCTCTAGAAAACTTTTATCGCCTGTTTTGTTGAAAAATGGTATTAGTGGAAAGTTGTGTCGTTGTGTGAAAAGTATGTATGAAGAAGTGAAAGCAAGAGTGAGATCAGGGGCAAAACTATCGGAGTGTGTGAACTGTATTCGTGGGGTTAAACAAGGGGATGTTTGTAGCCCTGTTTTGTTTTCACTTTTTATCAATGAACTTGCTTTAGAAATTATGCAGAATGGTCAGCACGGCGTTACTTTTGATTTGATTGAATTGTTTGTTTTACTGTTTGCTGACGATATGATTTTGTTATCTATAACAACAGTTGGTTTACAGCGACAATTGAACAATTTATATACTGCTGCCAGTAATTTGCACTTAAAAGTAAACATGGACAAAACGAGTATTGTTGTTTTTCGCAAGGGAGGGTATTTGGCAAGAAATGAAAGATGGTCGTATGGTAATGAAAGAATTGATGTTGTCAATGCATATAAGTATCTTGGAATCTATTTTTCAACTAGACTCAGTTTCAATTTCGCATGTCAGGATATAGCTAACAAAGCAAAGAAAGCAGTTATTGTAATACTTCATATTTTGTATAAAATAGATTGTAGCTCATTTAGTGTATTTGGTAGGTTGTTTGATTCTCAAGTTCAGCCAATATTGCAGTATGGAGCAGAAATTTGGGGACTGGAAAATAATGTAGCAACAGAAAAAACGCATTTATTTGCAATGAAACGGTTTCTCAATGTAGACAATCGAACTCCAAATGATCTTGTTTATGGTGAGCTGGGGAGATATCCGATTTATTTGAATTCGTATATTAAATGTATCAAATATTGGCTGAAATTGACTAGAATGGATGAAAACATTTAAAGCTTATATTATGTTGTATTCTTTAGATAATAATGGCAAAAAGACGTGGGCAACGAGTGTTAGACAGTATTTGAATTCTTATGGTTTTGCATTTGTGTGGGACAATCAGGGGGTTGAAGATATTGACGGTTTTTTTTAAAGTGCTTTAGGCAACGAATTATTGATTGCAGGTGGCAAGACTGGCATGATCATATACAAAACAGTGATAGATTTGCACAGTTTAAACTCTTCAAGACATCGCATGGCATAGAACCATACATTGAGTTGGTATTAACAGATTTATAAAATGTGCATTGACAAAATTTAGATTTGGTGTTTCTGATATTGCTACTCATTGTTTTAGATACGGAAATTTAAGGGAATCCGTGTTTACTTGTCGTTTATGTAATCTGGGTAAGGAAGACGAGCTACATTTTGTGTTATGTTGCCCTGCCTTGAGTGACCTCAGACAAAAACTAATCCAACCAAAATATTATAAAGATCCATCTAACTTTAGATTTAATTTGCTCATGTCGTCAAGACATGAGTCTACTCTGTGTAACTTGGCCATTTATATATATGAGGCATTGAAGAGATCGAGAATAGTTACGACGTGAATGTTGTTGAACATCTGTGTTAGATATTTTTTGGTTGGTTTGTGTTGAAGATGCATTGTGTGTCATGTAAAATCTTATTTATTTTTCTTTAATGTCGCCCCCTTCAGTAAGGGGCTTTGGCCTTTATCTGAATAAAAAATCGTTATCGTTATCTCTCTCTCTCTCTCTCTCTCTCTCTCTCTCTCTCTCTCTCTCTCTCTCCAGTCACTGGCACACGTATTTTTTTCTCCACAAACAAGATTATAAATTGTCCAGACATGTATGAAATGAAGTCTTGAAACAACGGAATCAAAGAAAAATAAGGGTCGTTTTTTTCTCTCTGAAGAGTGAAACTGAATCTGACATCCATGAAAATATGAAACCCAGGGTGATAATCAGAATGAAATGGCATGTCAAGACTGGCACGAACCGACCTTTCGCTGCATGTAACAACAACAACAACAAAAACAAAACAAAAAAAACAACAACCAACAACAACACCAAAAAAAACCCCAGAAAATCAGCAAAACATTCGTGGAAGCCTACATATCTAGACACTATAAAAGAAGAAGAAGAAAAGAAAAAAATGTCTGAAGACTACGGTATTAAGGTGCTAATAGCATGTTTTCAAACATGAAAACCATTTTAATTTTGCTATTTCGCATTCTTTAGTTCTGTTATCCTGGTTCCGTCATTTTGTTAAGTTTGCAATGACAAAGCACGGACATTTTATGAATGATAAAAAACAAAACAAAAAAAAACACACCAAAAAACAAAAACGTCAACAAACAGAAAAGAACTGAGGTGTCTCTGGGAAAGAGGAAAGGAAAGAGTTAATACCAGATTCTTGCTGGCTGTTACAGACAGATCAATTTTCCCTTGTAGAAGAAAATGGAAGTGCGTAATAGTTCCAGACACTTCAAGAAGTGTCCGGAGAGTTCTATAAAATTAAGTTAATATTTCAATTTGTGTGACGTTTACAAAGTGAAAGAAGGTAATACTTCCATAAGCTTCCAGAAACTTCCAGAAAGGTTACTCCTTGCGGTTTCTATTGATCAATTTGTCCAGAATAATGTGTTCGTCGTGATTGGCTACGTTGCGACATGATTCCAGAACATTCTGTTCCACCACTATAAATAGATAGATCTGGGTCTTTTAGCCATGCTCCTTCGAACAACGAATCTTTTCACAGCACCAAGACCCCCGCGGCACTGAAAAACGTGAAATTAAGGGCGGAAGTAAGGTCTTTAAAACCAACCTTACCGTTTTTGTTGTTTTTTTAGAGTGAATTCACCCTGAGAGTGAAGTTGAAGGTCACATCTCCATTTCAGTGTTGATTGTGGATCTTCTGCTGGAAGTAAAGGCTCAGAGTCGATATTCCCTTGTCTGTTTTTTTTTGAAGGGAGGTTAGGGCCAGCAACTATTATATTATTCATTTCAGTCAGCGTTCTTTGTCCAGACAGACAGAGACAGCTTTTTATTGAGAATATGTCATCACACACACACACACACACACACACACAAACACAAACACAAACACTAACACTAACAATAGCACATACACTAACACGCACACACATGCACACGCGCGCGCGCACACACACACACACACACGCACGCACGCACGCACGCACACACACACACACACACACACTCACTTGCGCGCACGGACACGCACACACACACACACACACACACACTCACTTGCGCGCACGGACACACACACACACACACTCACACACGTACATTGTGTTTATGCACGGATATTGCTGACCAACGTCACGGTGTATGCGTGCGTGTGTATGTGTGTGTGTTTGCGTGCGGTGTGTGTGTGTGTGTGTGTGTGTACGTCTGTGGTGCGTGTGTCCGTGTGTGTGTGTGTGTGCGTGTGTATGCGCGTCTGTGTGTGTGCGGTGTCCCTCAGGTATCGAGACGTTGCTGTGTTACGTGGAGCTGCACGCCCCTCACCTGTTGAGCAGCCTGTCCCCCGTGTACGCCACCTGCCGTCTGCAGTGCTACGGGGGGCCCTCCCAGCTGCAGGCTCTGGCCCACAGGGTGAGTGGTCATCGTCATCATCATCATCATCATGGCCCACAGGGTGAGTGGTCATCGTCATCATCATCATCATCAGTATGGGCCTCAGGGTCAGTGGTCATCATCATCATCTGTATGGCCCACAGGGTCAGTGTCATCATCATCATCATCAGTATGGCACACAGGGTGAGTGGTCATCATCATCATCATCAGTATGGCCCACAGGGTCAGTGGTCATCATCCATCATCATCTGTATGGCCCACAGGGTCAGTGGTCATCATCATCATCATCAGTATGGCACACAGGGTGAGTGGTCATCATCATCATCATCAGTATGGCCCACAGGGTCAGTGGTCATCATCATCATCATCAGTATGGCCTACAGGGTGAGTGGTCATCATCATCATCATCAGTATGGCTCACAGGGTGAGTGGTCATCATCATCATCATCAGTATGGCTCACAGGGTGAGTGGTCATAATCATCATCATCATCATCATCAGTATGGCCCACAGGGTCAGTGGTCATCGCCATCATGATCAGTGTGGCGATGATGATAATGGGACCTACAACGTGAGTGATCATCGTCATCATGATCAGTATGGCGATGGTGATAATGAGGCCCACAAGGTGAGTGATCATCGTCATCATCATCAGTATAGCGATGATCATGGGGCCCACAAGCTGAATGGTCATCATCATCATTATGGCGATGATGATAATGGGACCCACAAAGTGAGTGTGCTGCTGCTGCTGCTGCTGCTGCTGCTGCTGCTGCTGATAATTACTGCTGTGATGATAATGACGTGACTCAGAAATCGAGTGTAATGATGATGTTGGGCCCAGAAGTGATGGTACTGCTGCTGCTGATATTGCGGCGTTGATGATATGATCCATAGGATTAGAGAATGTGTTATGATGATGATAATTATGACGATGATGTGTCCCAGAAAGGGTCATGATTATGTTGATAGTTATTACGATGATAATGATCATGTTGCCCAGAAAGTGTAATGGTGCTGATGATAACTATGATTATGACGATGATGTTAATGATGAGACCCAAATGATGAGTCCAATGATGATGATGACGATATTCGTGATGATGATTTGGCCCAGAAAGTGACTCATGGTTATAATGAAACTGATAATTGCCCACAATGACTGTAAAAATGTCGCCCAGAAAATGAGTGGAACAGAGTACAATAATTGTGTCTTTATTACCAAGTACACTGGGACGACTAGGAATATTAGTGAGGATCATACATCAAGGGTACGAACGTGAATAAAAATCATAAAGACACAATAACAGCAGGATTGTGTGACATATACAAAACACATAAGTGCAAGTACATATAAGTGCACGCTCACACACACACACACACACACACACACACACACACACACACACACACACAAACACAGAGAGAGAGAGAGAGAGCATGTCAACTTGTGTACTCACTTGAATGTAAGGCACACTGTTACACATTACAGACGGACAGGGCTGTTATTATTATTGTTATTATTGGTGCTGTTCTTGTTAGTTGGCACAACTCAGCCCTAACCTTTATAGTGGGCTCTGAGTGTCCTGTGTCCTCCATGAAATGATGCACAAAGAATAGTATACAATGACATACAGAATACAGCAGCACATATTAATGACATATCGAGGGAGAAAAAAAGGCATAACAGCAATACAGATTACAGATGAGAATCATCACAACAAAAAGCAAAACAAACAAGCACGTTGAACACACACATACACACACACGCTGCGGAAACCATCTATGGAGCCCATCTCTGGGGGTAATTCCCATTTCCTCCATTACCCCCACCATCTCAAACTTTTGGAATCTCTCATCTGCGGACACAGATTCAATCCGTGTGTGTGTGTGTGTGTGTGTGTGTGTGTGTGTTTGTTTTTCATTCAGTCTTCCACGCCATCTCTTTGTCATTTCTCTCACTGCGGTGTGTAGAAATCAACAATTCTGAGCCATGTTCAGCCTATCTTTGTTGTTGTTGTTGAAATAATCATGCCTTTCAGAGGTCATTTGTGCACAACGTTCAGCCATATTGCGTTTTTTGTTGTTGTTTTTTTGTTTTGGTTTTGGTTTTGTTGTTGTTGTTGTTTGTTTGGTTTTGGTTTTGGTTTTTTTATTTTATGGGGTTTTTTTTATAACTAAAAAGGTAATGATATAAGAAAAGAATCACAAATTAGGCAAAGCCTTTATGGCTCACGTGTGATTGCTACTGATTAGATAAAGAAATGAATGGACGAATAAATGAATAGATAAATAAGTAAATAAATGTATAAACAGTAAAAAGGAAAATGAGCAATATCACCCAGCCCCCCTTTTATCCGCATCATCTGCACCGTTTCAGTGGCGTCACTCCAACGCCACTCATTCCGTCCCCGATACAGAGCGCCTCAACGTTTGTCGCAATCTCAGCGCCGTCAGAGCACAGGAAACTATCGATGTCAGATCGCCAGAAGGCCACATACCAGAGGAGACCTCGCACTGGTGTCGAGTCACTTCAGTGGCGTTTAATGCTGCCTTGCGTGATTTAACATATTCATGACACATCACCTTCCAAGCTCCCTACTGACGACGGTAATCGGTCAGTCGTGGAGACTGACTGAACCCCCATTGATTTGTTGTTGTTTTTTTTAAACAGAGAGAGAGAGATAGAAAAAAGAAAAACCGTTACTCAGCCGCCCATCTTTAGCACCAGACGCTGTTTGAAACATAATTCAACCCATGTCTTGACCGTGAAACAGGAATACCAGTATTCCTTGTGACCCCGGTACACTTGGTAATAAAGACATATTCTATTCTATTCTATTCTATTCTACCTCCAGGGCCATGTGGTTTAGCTGCAATGTTGACCTGTGCGCTTTCATGTGTTTGCTCAGAAATACAGACGATCGTGTCAGGAGTCATCATCATCATGGCCTGGCTTCGCTGACGAAGATCTAGGAAGGGCGTTGTCCACGTCTGATGCAGGCACGCTCATGGCTGACAAGGCCAATGCGGGAAAAGCAGAGTCGGCCGCAGCGGTTGCAAGGGAAAGTCTGGTCTGGGTTCGCGGCTGCAGCGTCGTGGTTCTTCCTCCTTCTGCGTTTGTCCTCAAGGCTGGCCCTGCGGTTGTTTTCGAAGGAGGAGACAGCTTGGTGGATGGTGCGTCGCCAGGTCTCTCGATCAGCGGCTACTGCGGACCACTGGCGATGGTCAATGTGACAGGCACCGAGAGCTTTCTTCAAGGAGTCTTTGTATCTCTTCTTGGGTGCTCCTCTGTCACGGTGGCCAGTGGACAGTTCGCCATACAGCGCGATCTTGGGCAGGCGGTGGTCCTCCATCCTGGACACGTGCCCTGCCCAACGTAGCTGGGTCTTTAGCAGCACTGCCTCGATGCTGATAGTCTTTGCCTGCTCCAGGACCTCGACATTTGTGATGTAGTCACTCCAGTGGATGCTGAGGATGGTGCGAAGGCAGCGCTGGTGAAAGCGATCAAGCAGTCGTATGTGGTGCCGGTAGGTGACCCAGGTTTCGGAGCCATACAACAGGGTGGGCAGTACAACAGCTCTGTACACGCTGATCTTTGAAAAGAGTAAAGAATAAGTAAAACCAATAGAAGCGTGTTCCATTGTCGAAGGTGATAATCACTCCGCACCAGTTCAGTTCGTTTGACAAAATGATTGACGGAGGGTCGCACGCCTTCTTCCACTTCCAACATCTCCATCATGGTGTCGAATTCGTAACTCGTGTCGCCGTGATTAGATTTTTGTTTTTAAACAGCGATTTACTGTTCACTGTTCTAACCAACCCGACAGCATCGTTGAGAAAGATGGTAGAAAAACAGCGTGGCTACAAAGATGTACCAGTGCTGATATTCCGTTGTTTGGGTTTGATGTGTGGCTTGCGAACTTGAAGCACAGATGTGTGCTTCCAACATTTGGTGCTGTTGCTGAGTAACAGTTTAAAAAATGGAATGTAGTGGTATGTAATAGGAATGTCTTTTTATAAATAAAAAAAGAAAAGGTCAGTAGGAATAACACGTGAGCCATGGAGGCATTCATCTCGTTCTCTACTTGCTTCCTATTTCTTCTTCTTCTGTATAATTCCGGCATTCTATCTTCCGCCTGTCTTAAGATCGCATTTTCCCCTCTTACCTCTCTCTCCTTTGACAGCCAGGGGGAAAAAATGTTTGGTATTTATGTTCGGTTTTTTTTGTTTTTGTTTTTTTTCCACGAAAATATAAAGACCGCCCATGGTGTATGTAGGGTGGAGGGTGGATACGGGGACAGTGTCGGTGATGGATTTTTCTCAACAAAGCCGTACCAAACTGAACGGATGTAAAAATGCATCAAAATCAAGGTAGAAGCCTCAACTGATCCAGTGAAAATGTGCTTGTTTTTTGTTTTCAACACTGAAAGATAGGGGGTGATGGGGGGGGGGGGCACATGAAGTTCGGTGTGTGATCTTGTGTGCTTTATGTCTGACTGATGTGTTGTTGTGAAACGGTTTTTGAGGTTTGACAGCGATACAAAAGATTGCGCGTGCAATGCGTGTGTATTTATCAATCTATCGAGCTATCTAACTGTGTGTGTGTGTGTGTGCGTGCGTGCGTGCCTACCAGTAGTGATGGTAGCTAGAAATGATGTAATGATGATAATAATAACAATAGTAGTTGTAGAGTATAGTGTATGTTAACTCTCAAAACCCTCATTGTTCGTCCCATTGTCCGCCGGTAGCTTCTTCTTCTTCTTCCTCTTCTTGTTCTTAGTAGCAGTAGTAGCAGCAGCAGTAGCAGCAGCAACTGACCCCAAGCCACGCCGTGTTGCAGTGTCCGCCAGTGGCAGTAGCCATCGCCAAGCAGAAGTTGGGCGGCAGGACTTTCGGCACCAGCAGCAGCCTGGAGTTCCCCGTGGTGGAGCTCAGCGACTCCATGGGCTGGGACTCCGGACCCGTCAAGCGGGAGTTGCGGGCCTTGCAGTGGGTGGTCAAGGACGGAGGTAGGTGGGGAGGCGAGTGTTGGGGGTGGCGGGGTGTCTGTGTGTGGGTGTGGAGGATGAGAGGCAGCAGGAGGGACTAGGCTGTGAGTAAGGCTGGGGGATGAGAAAGGCAATGAGGGAGTTGCAGTGGTTGGTCAACAAGAAAGGAGGTAAGGAGGGTGGGGGGTGCTATGTGTTGGCAAGGGGTGGAGTGGTGGGTGTGAGGGAGGGGAGGTGTTGGCAGGCTGTGAGTGAGGTCTGTGGGTGGATGAGAAAGGAGTGGGTTGGTGGTGTGCACTTGTCTATTTCAATACACCCTCCATAGAGTCTCTCACATCACAATCTGTTAAGTCATAAAAAACCGAAATTAACAAACTGAAGAAGGAGTAGGAGGAGGAAAAGAAGAAAGAAAGAAAGATTTTGATAAATCGGCGTGATGCATAATATAGAATGTCCATGCTCATACTCTGGTTCCTTTCTTTGTTTCGTTTTTTTAGGGGTTTTTTGTTTTGTTTTTTTGCTTTTTGTTTGTTTTTGTTTGTGTTTTTTTGTTTTGTTTTTGTTTTTTTGGGGGGTTGTTTGTTTTTGTTTTTATATATGTATACTTGTAGACTAAATCATAAATCATTTCCTGCTTGCTGAGCCGCCTCGGGGTTGCCAAGGGGATGTCATTCACATGTAAATTGTACCCAGCCCTCAGCTTCAGAGGTGTTCTTCTTTTTCTTTTGATTTCCCCAGCTCCTGTCCACTGTTCGCCCATTTTTCATTTGTTTTTGTCGTCTGTTCCTCCCTGGCTTCCCGGGTGGTGGTGGTTGTTTTGCTGCCCCGTCATCTGCACCGTTTCTGTGGCGTCACTCCCACGTCGCTCAGTCCGAGCTCCCACCCACACCCTCTCCCTCCATACTCAGCCACGCTCGGGTTCGCAGGCTGCATTCTTTAATATTCGAAGACCCTTTCATCCCATGTAATAATCATAATGTTAACAAGTCTTTTGAATATTCGAAGACCTTTTTTTCTCACGAAATGATAATCATCATAGCAGTAGGAGACTCGTGTGGTCGTCTCGACCATGTATTGCCGGGACGAGAGGGTGAGGCTGACGACCTACGCAACTCTCCCTCACTTTTATCCAAATCAAGCGCAAGTCATGACTTCAAATTATATCTGATATTCGAAGCCATGGTCATCTTCGAATCCAAAGGACGAACATCATTCCCGCAGGAGCAGAAGTAGTAGTATTAATAATAGAAATTATGATTCCTGATTCCTACAGTAAATGTGTATTCCCTTTAGAAGATCCAGGTTCAGTGCGCTCAGTACAAAATGATAAAGAACAACAATAACAATGTGCATTTGACTGCTCTCTTATGAAGTTGATTTAACCTAAGGCTTTGTTTTGTTTGTTGTTGTTTGTGTGGAAAATCGATGTATTTTATTTGCTGGTATTCTTAGGTGGAGAAACCTTTTTTTACTTTTTCTTTTAATAAAGATTTTCCCGTTCGTGTCCATGATTATTTGTTGTTATCACACACACACACACACACACACACACACACCCCCCCTCCCCCCCCCAAAAAAAAAAGAAAAAAGAAAAAAAAAAGAAAGAAAAAAAAACACGACCACCACCAGACAGACAAAAACAAAAATCAGCAGGGTGCGTGCAGAAACCATGAAACATTCATAACGCACTGTAGCCCTGAACCAACTGTCACTTATCTCCATTAGCAAGGACACACAGACGGACTGGGGAGAAGAGAATAGATCAATCAATTCAGAGTCGTGAAAACAGACACGGCAGTTACATCATTGTCAATACCAATCGTGTCTGTGTCTTTGTGTTAGTGACAATTTTTTCTTTCCACAGTTTCCAGTGCTCGCACCTCCCTTCCTTCCACTTCCCACCACGCGATCACAGTTCAGGACGCGTATAGGATTCACACCGTTTGCCTGTATGTTTGTCTGTCTGTCATCAGCGGGGCTTACAAGATGATGCACAACTCACCGATCGAGCTGAAATCTGGCACACCGGCTATTATTCGCAACATGAAGGTTTCCGGGCATTGACCTTTGCAGAGCTGTTGCTTTCTTTGACTTTTAAATTTACATGCTCCCGCATCGTCAGTGGCAGTCAAAGCGCTTCACAGTCCACGGACCTCAGCCAGTTTGCTGGTGTCACCCCATCGTCTGTCGACAAGTCTGAGCAGTGAGGTCTCTCTCCTTCTTGCAGCCTAGTTATCTGGTTGCTCGACTAATTGTATAATCAATATTCAGTCAGGACTGAACAGCATTGAGATGACTGTTTTAAACATCAACGGCTGCCTCTAGCTGTAACTACCCACAGTGATTCCTCTCACTGCCCTCTGAACTAAACTCGTTCATAGCGGTCAGTGTCTCACACTGGGATGCCTCCATATTCTAAATTCGATCCCCGGCTGAAGCGATTTTCTTATTCATTTACTCGCTTATTAATGTATTTTTCTATTTATTTAATCTTTTATCAACTATCAGGGTGAAGCGCAGAACTGGTTATTTGTTGGACTTGTGATACATCGTGCACCTGTGATCAGGATTCGAGGTCCAGTTTCGGATTGGTGTCCAGTCCTTGGGAAAGGCACTTTACTCCAGTTTTCCTCACACCACGTGGTGTGACTGGGAACCTGACTTCGGTGGGGGGGGGGGGGTTGGGGGGGGAGCTGTTAAAACGACAATGAGAAGATGACCTGGCCCCGCTCGTCCTGTTACACCGTTCCCTGGCCAACTTGGATATGAATCCATTGCTCCTGTGGCCGGAAAAGGCTACGGGACCTGTAACGTCATCATGTGAGTGGGGGGAAGGTGCGTCGTGACAACACGAAGGCCCGTGCTTGTCGTGCCCTGTATACAACTGTTCTGTGCTGAGCAGTCTTTTGTGTGTTCAACAAACTTAAGTGTGTTGAGCACTCTACTTCTGAGCTCAGCTCACTCAGCCGGGGCCTTGCGACTGCACTTTTACTGGTCCTGTCCAGACAACTCCGGTCCCTCCTTTTCCTCTCGTTACACGGCGGTGTTGTCTCAGCGTGCCGCACAATTCTGACAGTCTAGGATGCGGGAACCTTGCACAGTTCACCACGCTGTTTTCTTGTTGTCTAATTTTAATCATTATCACCATGGATATTCCATTCAGCAATTCTGCATCTGCCTGTGCCTGTCTTCACCCCCCCCCCCACCCCCACCCCCGCTCTTTCTTCCTTTCTCCTCCTCCCCCACCCCCACCCCCCCATTCCCCCTCCTCTCATTTCACTGTCTCCCCCTTCCCCCCCGCCTTCCACTGGCCCATTCTCTGACATTCTCCTTATTGTTTTTCTCTTTAAATTGAGTGGGGGGGAGGGGCATGATGTATTATGTATTGAATGTGTACAAAAAATCATTTGCCCCCTCTGCTGTTGCTGTGATAAATTATTCGCTCAAATAATGTTTTTATTCCATTGCCTGTGATTTGTTTATTGTTATGATGACAGTTGTCTTTCTTCCCAATATGTATGCATGCATGCGTGCAAAGAAAGAAGTGAGGTGAGGGGGTGAGGGGAGAAGTGTGTGGGTGCGTGTGTGTGCGCGCGTGCTCAGTGTTAGTGTTTTGCCGCAGAGGGGCGTGAAAGGAGTTTTACATGCTTTTAGTCTTGGTGGCGGTGTTGACCCTTCAACTGTGATTTCATGTTCTTAAATGTTATAATCTTACTGAATATTTTCCTTTTATATCATTGAAATGTTTCACTTTATCTTAAAATGTAATTTTTGTTTTCTTACCTAAATGTTTTCTTTTAACATGATAGTTAATACGTATGCTGTGATCAAGGAAGGGTGTGCCAGTTGCTCATTCGTTTTTTCGGTTTTATCTGTTGATGAGCATTTGTCTTTTTAAATGTTATTATTATCTTACTGAATATTCTCCTTTTTATAATGATTGAAACGTACACATACGCGCGCGCGCGTGCGCGCGCACACACGCTCAACACGCAGGCACACGCACGCGTGCGTGCGCGTGCGCACACAAAAAACGATGCATGCACACGCACGGACACACGCGCAACACACACACACAGTTGTTGCACTCTGAATCATAATGTAATAGTATCTTCCACATGTTTTTCTTTTTACATAATAATTGATGTGTGCATGGTGATAAGTGAAGGGTGTGTCAGTTTGGGTTTTTTTTGTTTTGTTTTGGTTTTTTTGTTTTGTTTGTTTGTTTGTTTGTTTGCTGACGGGCATTTTATTTTAAGTGAGCCTAAAGAAACTTTTCTGTTTTTGGTTGAAGCAGATAATAAAGTATTTTGAATTGAATTGAATTGTCTTGCCGGTCTTGCCAGGACTTGTCTTCTCTCTTTATTTTGTCCCCCTCGCTTATGTATGGTATTTCGTTTGCTGTCATGTTATGGATTTGTCCTGTTTTTTTGTTTGTTGTTTTTTTTCCTTCTTTTTTCTCTTTTTCTTTTCCTGGTATTCATTATTCCCTCTTTCCTTCCATTGTCCGCTTTCATTTTAGAAAGCCAGAGAGAGTGTATGATTAGCTTTGCACTTCACCGTCACCAAAATACAAATACATCTCTGTCTGTCTGTCCACTTTACAATTTTGTCCTTTTAGCGGATGATATTACATCAGGTGTCTTGATATATATTCGCTTTGTTTTGTTTTGTTTTTTCTGTTTCTTTGCCTGACAACATTCTTAGGTCTTCTCTTTCCTTTCCAGTTTTCGGGGATTTAATGGAAAACACATCCTCATTTTGCCTGTTATCGTCACAAACTACCTGTGTCCACTCTGCCTATGTCTCTGTCTCTATTACCTCTTCCCTCTCTCTCTCCACCAATTCCCTCTTTCTGGTTTTGCCTTTTCTCCTTTCCTACACAAAGGGTTTGATACAACCTCTCCAGTTTTCTCCTTTCCCACACAAAGGGATTAATACAACCTCTCCAGTTTTCTCCTTTCCCACACAAAGGGATTAATACAACCTCTCCAGTTTTCTCCTTTCCCACACAAAGGGTTTAATACAACCTCTCCAGTTTTCTCCTTTCCCACACAAAGGGATTAATACAACCTCTCCAGTTTTCTCCTTTCCCACACAACGGGATTAATACAACCTCTCCAGTTTTCTCCTTTCCCACACAAAGGGTTTAATACAACCTCTCCAGTTGTCCCTGTTCATGAATAAATAAATATGAGCTCGAATTCACAGTTTATTACGGCGCTCACACACACATATACACACACACACACAGTCGCGCGCACGCGCCACACACACACACACACACACACACACACACACACACACACACACACAATTTACGACAGTGCTTAAGATAATAGTTTTTGGCTGTTTTTTCTAAGGAAAAAAAAACAAAAACACAAAAAAACGAAACAAAAAACAAAACAACAACAACAACAAAACTGTAATGATATTATGGTTGGTTGCACACAGAAGCCAAGAAAAGTGGGGTCATGGTAACCTTCACAGACTTGGCCCTGCGCGTGCGCGCGTGCGGTGACATCAGCGACGAGGAGCGCGACGCCCTGGTTGACTACGTGCACGGGCGGGTGAGGAGTCAGGAGTCCTCACAGCTGGCTCAGCTCTCCCTGCTGGCTCGGCGTCTGAAAGAGTACGTACCTTTGTGGGTGTCGGGTGGGGGAGGTCGGGATGGGTGTAAGTGTGTCTTGCCCGGCGTCTGAAAGAGTATGTACCAGTTTGGGTGTGGGGGAGGGGGGATGTTCGTGTGTCTCTTGCGTCTGTAAGAGTACGTACCTGTGTGCGTGGGTGTGAGGGAGAAGGGGTGTTCATGTCAGTGTGTCTTGCCTGGCGTCTGAAAGAGTACGTGCTTGTGTGGGGGTGGGGAAGGGGGGGTGGGGTATGTGAGTGTGTCTTGCCCGGCGTCTCAAAAAATGCGTACATGTGTGGGTGTGAGGGAGATGTGGGAGATGTGAGTGTGTTTTGCCCGGCGTCTGAGAGTTCGTACCTGTGTGGGGGAGAGGGATGTATGTGAGTGTGTTTTGCCCGGCGTCTGAGAGAGTAGTTTATCTCTGTGTATGTGGGTCGGGGGTAGCAGTGTAACTAAATCTATTCTCATACAAGTTAACATCAGTGACCAAGCTCACTTTACATTTCTCATCCAGCTGATACAGGATATTGTAAGTTTTTCGCGTCTAGACGGTCCATCTGGGATGGTTTTAACCAGTACCTTTTAAACACTTCACAACCGAAACATATTTTTTCACACAGAGAGAGTACGTCTTCGTTCTCCAGTGCATACCGCCAGCAGTCAAGCATCCAGCCTGTTATCCCACAACTTTTCCAGTCTCCAGAGAGAGATAGACTAAAAGCAGTGCCGTCTGAGTGATGATTGCCCTGAACAGCAAGCCGGGAGCCAGGCATCAGAGAACAAATGAGTTCCATAACGTGTGTGAAATGTGCCGCAGGTCCACTTTACAGCCGTTACCTGAACGTTGTGCTGGCGCAACTGCCGACTGGTGATGACGTGTGAATGGACATCCGGATCTGGTGGCTTGAGGGAACAGAAACAGTACTGCTTCTCTCCGGTTTTTTTTCCTCATAATCCGGTCAGTTAGAAATAAATGAATAAATAAACAGCGTAACATTGACCAAATTACGTGGAAGTTTGGCAGCGTGTTGTTTGGCGGTAAATTTTCTTCTTTTTATTTTTTAAAGAAAAAAAATTGAAACTCAGCAAGAAAAAAAGGAGGGGATCAGCAGGGCGTTAGTTTGTATTGTGTTGCTTTGTCATTCACTGTGTATTTATGTGTAATATTCTAGTTCTGCCTTAAACCCCAACCCCCAAACCCATCCCTTTCTTCTCACTTGATAACAGCTTTGTTTTGGTTCAGAATTTGACAGGACAGCTTTATGAAAGTAACACATTTTAATGCCGGTTGGCTTAAGCTGCTTCAGTTTGATGGAATTGTTCGGTTTCCAGCACACGCGTGTCGGTTCGTTACTCGTTTCAGACGGCGAGCAATAGGTCTATATATACATATCTATGTATATATATATGTAAGAACTGGTTCGTCCACCACTCGCGTTTTCTGTTTCGTTCTTGAGCCTTTTAAATCTACAGCAATCACACGTGAATCATACAATAAAGGCTTCCCCTATTGTGAAAGTGTCGCACAAGAACTACTGGATGTGTGTTTACCACAGTGTGTACTGGATGAAGAAGAAAGAAACACCCGTAGGTGTGTACTGGATGTGTGTTTGATGTCTGGTGGATGTGTGTGTTGACCACAGTGTGTACTGGATGTGTGATGTCTGGTGGATGTGTGTGTTGACCACAGTGTGTACTGGATGTGTGTTTGATGTCTGGTGGATGTGTGTGTTGACCACAGTGTGTACTGGATGAAGAAGAAAGAAACACCCGTAGGTGTGTACTACTGGATGTCTGTTGACCACAGTGTGTCTCACAAGAACTACTGGATGTGTGTTGACCACAGTGTCTCACAAGAACTACTGGATGTCTGTTGACCACAGTGTGTCTCACAAGAACTACTGGATGTGTGTTGACCACAGTGTCTCACAAGAACTACTGGATGTCTGTTGACCACAGTGTCTCACAAGAACTACTGGATGTCTGTTGACCACAGTGTGTCTGGATGTGTG
>JAAQRG010071325.1:0-10000 GCA_011634625.1 Babylonia areolata
CACACTGGAAGCGGACCACTCAACACAAGCCGATAGGAGCGTCAGGGCGTCGTCCTCTTGAGAGAGCGAAGAGAGGAGTGTGTGTGTACGTGTGTGAGTGTGCGTGTGTTTTGGATGGAAGGTCTGAGACACTGGTCACGTACGTATTTGCATGGGTACGGTGTGTGTGTGTGTGTGTGTGTGTGTGTGTGGATCTGTACACACACACACAGGTCCCCCCCCCCCCACACACACACACACACACACACATTTTTATCTTCTTGTTAAAATTATTTTTTGTGTCTCGTATATGTGACTGTGCATGCGTGTGTTTTAAACTTGTTAAGGTTTACTTGACATTAAAATTGATTCTGATTTACATGCGTCGACTTCTTGAGAGAGCAAAGAGAGGAGAGAGAGAGAGAGTTTTGGATAGAGGGTTTGAGACATTAGTCGCATGCGTATCAGTATGGGTACGAGTTGTGTTTGCCTGCATGCGCGCCTTTAACCACATCTAATATATATATATATATGTGTGTGTGTGTGTGTGTGTGTGTACATATACGTCAGCGCGTGTGGGTGTATGCGTGTGTTTGTTCCTCCTTATGAGTTTTTAGATCTTAAAAGCACGAATATGATCACACACACGCGCGCGCGCGCAGACGTATATGTATATATATATATATATGTGTGTGTGTGTGTGTGTGTGTGTGTTAAAGGCACAGTCTAGCGGACTTTCACATATATGGAGAATACTGAACATTCCCCACCCTGAGCCCTCCGAAAACTGCATGACTTTCGCACTTTCTCTTAGTGTCAAATAAATGTTCGATGTTTAAAAATCCTTGTATAGCCTTCGCTGGCTATCGTGGGTCGTACACGACCCAGAAGGGTACAAAAAACGCAAATATCTCAGCCAATTCTTAATATTTTTCTACGAAATTTCAGAAATGCTTCCTACACGTATAAAGCCAACTTTTGCCAAAAAATGAAAAAAATTCATTAATTAGTTAATGAGTAATTAAAGGTGGCGTTTTAACTACACACGGACGCTTGCGTGGGTCGTGTATGACCCATGCTTTTTAAAGAGGAAAAAACGTGGTCACCCCTCGAAAGCTCGTGTGGGTCATGCACGACCTATACCTTTTCGATAGTGATTTCAGAAGGTTTAATTTGCAATTAGTGAAGGATAATAAAGACGTTTTACGTTCAATAGCCTCACTACCCCACTACTATCCCACTAACCTCCCCCTCCCCGCCCCGTCCCTTTCGCCTGTCTTCAGCAATAACCCCCTTCCATCCCTTTCTCTAACAGCATGTACCTGTGTGACTGAATATCTTTGTGCGTGTATAGGATGCTATGAGTCATCTCTCTCTCTCTCTCTCTCTGTCTCGCTGTCTGTCTCTCTCTCTCTCTGTGTCTCTGTCTCTCTGTCTCTCTCTCTCTCTCTCTCTCTCTCTCTCTCTCTCTCTCTCTGTGCGTAAGTAGGGTTTGTATGTATCTGCATGTGGTGTTATGCGTTTGTGTGTGAGATCAGTTGTGTGTGTGTGTGTATGTGCGTGTGTGTGAATGCGTGAGCATGTGTTTTTTCTGAGTGTATGTGTTTGTGTGAGTCTGTGTGTGCGTGTGCGAGCGCATATGTGTGCAATCAATTGTTACGATATGTTTTCCTTTTCTATATTTGGTTATAAGCTTTGGAGGAATATACAGGTTTTTGTCTCTTTACAAAGTATGGGTCGTGCACGACCCACACAAGCTTTGGAGGAATATACAGGTTTTTGTGTCTTTAAAGATATGGGTCGTGGACGACCCACATGAGCTTCCGTGTGTAGTCAAAAGCGACAGCCAGCGAAGGATACAGATATCGTGCATGTATTGTTGTTGTCGGGTTGTTGTTTTTTTTATTTGTTTTTTGTTGTTATTTTTTCATTACGTTTTTCATATGAACTTTTGAGGTACAATGATATCGGGGGTTTTCCACAGTAACTTGAAGGGCACAGTTTGCCTCGATGGAGAAACAAGACCCACAACCAACCGCCACCACGCCCCTTTCACCCATGTAGAAACGTGATAATAATTAGCAATATAAATTTGAAATACCTTGCACCAACTCATTCATATTTTTAGTTTGTCCCAATCTCCGAATTACTGCACTGTAACTTATAAGATGTACTTCAGGTTCTCTTTACATCAGATGTATTAGTGTTTTACACTTGACAGTAGCACACATAATTTAAAAGCTACATTTTATTATCTTATTATGGTTCCACGTTTGTTTTAGCCACACAAATTGGTCTTTCGCTTCCTCTTATAACTATCTTAAATTTGCATATAATTATGTTGTTCTTTGTGTATGTTGTCGTATGTTAATGTAAGATAAGGAATATAAAAGTTAACAATAACAAAACAAAAATGATAAACTAAGATAGAAAATGAAAATTCCGTGTGTTTGCTTTTAAGGTTACGTGAACTTCCATTCTTTTCCTCCGCTATTGTTTGTATTTAATGGCGTCCTTCTCGCCGTCGCCCCTCTTTTGCCCCTGTGGTTACTTCTGATGCATGTATGCGCGACGAGTACTCTTTGGGTATAAATGCGGGCAGGAGGTTAAGCTCAAATGGCTGCATTCGAACCGGCAATAAAAGTTGTCAACAATGTGAAAGGTCGGCTCCAAAGCTGACTGTCAGTGTGTTCATGTCTGAATCCAGGGTTTATTGAACGGAGAAGCTGTCAGGCCGACTATAGTTAAGAAAGGCGTGTCATGGGAGTGCTGGAGCAGACGCTGCAGAAACCGAACTTGTTTCGTCTCACGGACAATGACGACCAAAGGAAGGGGTTTATCGAAGAATACAAATAGAACAGGGTTTGCCAGGAGAAAGCAACATATCCGGGTATCTCAACTCACCCGCCCTTAACTGGAACAGATAAGATGTATGTATATAAACAAGGAGGCCGCATGTAGTTTAATACGGCAGTTGAATTCATTTGGTACAAAAGTAAAACTGGTCGTACGCACAACACGCACCCAAACCGGCATCAAAAAACACGTCACTTTACATGGTGTATCCGTGTGTGTGTGTTTCTGCGCAACTGTATCCTTCGCTTATTTCTGACATTCGAGACGGTAACTGTCTTATGACCATTTCCTATTACCCCAAATAAAATGAAAGAAAATAAAACGATGTTTTTGTTTTGTTCTGTTTTTCTTTAGTTTCCCTTCTTTCCCTCTTTCTTCGGGTCTTTTATCTGGCCTTTTTTCTTTGCTATCACTGTTCTTTGATATTTCTTTACATGGATTTCCGGGCACATGATCGAAAACTGTACAAATAAATGACATCATTGGATCGAATGTCTACCAAGACGGGCGTGTACGTGTGTCTGTGTCCGTGTATGCAAGTACAATAATACTCGCCCTTCTTTCCTCCCACCCCCTTACTCCACACGTACGAACACATCATTCACAGGTCATGGCGAAGTGTGCAGAGATCAGAGGCCAATTAGTATAGGAAGTCATTAGAAGCTCGTAAAAAAGGGCCGATGGGGCGTAATACTTGATGGTGAAGGGCCCCGTATTGCCTCTCATCGCACTTGTCACAGCGCTCAGCTCTCACTCCTCTTCGAGCTATATAAAGTCTCCCAGCCACTTCAGGGAGAGCGAAGTATTTCATCCCAAGGCACGGACCTCTCGCTACAGTTCAACAACTGGCCCTATCAGCAGACGGCCGATCGCCACGACGGACAGAAGTGCTTTCTGGAAGAGTTGGGTCGCCTTTGATTGGACCTCTTATCACAGACAGAACGAAGAATCAAGGAAAACATGACAACACTGACTGACATATTTCAGCTAACTGGGGTTTTTTTTTTCGTATTGGTGTTTTCCTGAAAGGAAAAATAATTTTGTAAGGCAATGGATGTTTAGTTTTCAAACGTTTTATTACAGAGATTAAGCAAATTAGCAAATGAAGAAGGGGTTGTCAAACGATCTCCATAACAACAAAAGAAATTCTCTTAAGTAAAAGCAACAAACCAGTATCATTTATTCACATTCTTAGAAATCAGTTTACTCTTTAATTTCACGGCCAGAGTGAAATCAAGATTTTAAGTTGAGTGCATTCAAACTCCAGGAGCGCAGAGCGAGGACAAATGGTGCAATCCACTAACAACCGCGTGAGGATTGGACAGAACTTTATCTTCCACTGAGCTCAAGCACTTTGTAGAGGTTTGTTGTGGAGAATAACTGTGCGTGCTTGTGCAGCCACTGGCCGGACCAATCGGCGCCAAGCACTCATCTGATTCACCGAGCTCTTCCAATAAAAATGGGTCTGTGTCGGCTTCTGGCTTATTGGTTCAAGAAATAGTTTCTTGTTCGAGTTGTTCAACTCCTGGCGACTGTCACCGAAACCTTTCAGGATGCCTGTTTGTTCATGTTGGTGAAGACTGAAAGCAACGTATCCACTTTACAGAGTTCACTGTCAAAGTAAGGACTCTCTCCCTCTCTCTCTCTCTCTCTCTCTCTCTCTCTGTGTGTGTGTGTGTGTGTGTGTGTGTGTGTGTGTGTGTTCCCTCCGATGACAATATGCACAAGAAATATTGCAATTTGATGACATTGGATTCAGTTTTAACAACTCATATTTATTGACCTTGATAGTGTTGCCCACTCAATTCTTGGCACGCTTTCTTCGCTAAAATTATTGGACACAGGCTTATAAATAATCAGATAATATAATTGAGATTGCCAACTAAGACAAGAAGAAGAATGCTCGATGCTTCTGATTATGAATATAGATTGTTGCATTCAGGTTTCTAAGAACACAATGATTTCAAAACTTGAAATCTGTATTTCGTTTTCAAAAGTTGAATTCACATACCTGCCTTTTTTCGCTAAATTCAATGCTAGACATACGAGTATCTTTAGTGAACAAGCAACACTTCTATTCAGCTGCTGTAATGATATTCCATCAATCAACGTGTCCTGCGCTCTATCCTTGATTCAAACACTCCACTGTTGGATGCGTTCTTTCTCTGTCTCTGGACCTGGCATTTGCAATGAACTTCCTCTTTCGCTTCGTCAGGTCTCCGCACTCAGCTCTTTCAAGTCTGGCCTTAAAACCCACCTCTTCACAAGATAGGCTCCCTCCCCTGACTTTCCCTTGTCTTCAGTTTTAGAGTTATGCGTGTGAATGACTGGTGTGAAAGCGCTTAGATTTGTCTCTGCACAAGATTCATCGCTATATAAATAGCATTGTTATTATTATTAGTAGTAGTAGTATGCCAGGTATACCTTGACCCTTAAACTCTGATTCTGAATTTCTTTAGGAATTATGTTGCACCCATAACTAGTCACAAGACCAAGGTTGATTAAAACTGAATTCATATCACGGTCTTTATCTTACATTTTTCTATTTTGCCAAGTAGTGACCATGACCATTTCATCTTACCATATAATCATGACTTTAAAGGTCTTATTCATACCTGCCATCCTGTCAAGTTCACTACCTATGCCACTTGTGTTAGTCAAGAAAAGGCAACTTTAAAGTTTATGACCGGTATGCACAATATATATATATATATATAGAGAGAGAGAGAGAGAGAGAGAGAGAATGAATGAATGAATGAATGGTTTATTCATTTATAGGCCATTGCCCCTTATGAAAGGGTGTCACAATTTCTTCATAAACATTGCATCGTGCATTGAAAAATGACATTCGTTCAGATAATATAAATATAACATACCTTAATTTTAAGTAATATTTATGTCCTCACCTTAGTAATACATAATGCACATCATGAAACATATTGTATTCAAATGACATTTATACACTTAAATAATATATGATATACGCTAAATGATAACTCTTACATGCGTAGCTAATGACACTCAGTTACGTTATACACATCGTCCGTATGTAGTCGTTACTGGATACACTAAGACATAAGAACAGATCGGAGCTTAAACGATTTATACAGATAAATTGATAGGTTTCTAATAGTTTGTTCATGCGCTGATGCCATAAGTAACGACAGTCTAAACTGACTTGGGAACTTAAAATATTTCAATGGTATGTACTGTACTCTTAAATTATACAAGACAGGGCAGGACAGAACAAAATGCACCTCATTTTCTTTCTCCATCTGGCAAAGTGAACATAATAAGTCAGCCTCGTTCTGCATTCTATAACGATAACTATGTTCAGCAATATCGGAAATGCCCAGTCTGAATCTTGTCATTGTATACCTTAAATATCTATCTAGATTCATTAGTAAATATGTTTTGATATCAGGTATAGTGCAAAAAGTTCTGTAAACATTAAATCTTTCACTATTTTTTACATGAAAGTCCCATTCTTGCCATCTACACAGAATTAACCTTTCCTTGAAAACCCGAAGAAACTCATCAATCCCTTCCACACCTTGGTTAAGCCATACATAACCAAAACCAAACATGAACAACTTAGAACGTATGTTAGTAGCCCAGTTTGTTTTACCACGTGCATCAAGATCGAATAACATTTTGTAGGCTTTGTGAGGTAATCTAGACTCATGCATTCTTACTAATTTTAGCCAGTATTTAATGCACTTCATAACTGAATTTATATAAATAGGATACCTGTTTGTTTCTCCATATACAAAATCATTAGGTGTTCGTGTTTCTACACCCAAATATCTTTTTAATGCAAATAAATGAACCTTTTCACAATTAAATGCTGCTCTGTCAAGTCCCCATATCTCAGCACCATACTGTACTACTGGTTGAATTTGTGAGTCAAATAATTTCAAATAAGTATTTAAAGAATTACATTTTAACTTTGATAACTTTTGCAATATGCATAATAAAGCATTTTTTGCTCTGCTACAAAGATTGTTACAGGCTGCCACAAAACTCAGTCTAGTGGAGAAGTAAAGTCCTAAGTATTTATATGCATTAATAACTGGCATAACAATACCATTATATGTCCACCTTTCCCTAGCGGCTAAATACCCCCCTTTCCTAAATACAATGATATTACTTTTATCCATGTTTACTTTCAAGTGTAGAGCTGAAGCTGCATGATATAGACTATTAAGCTGTGTTTGTAAACCAATAATAGTTTCTGATAATAAAGCAACATCATCAGCTAATAATAATATAAACAGTTCAAAATAATTAGGCATAAACATAGCACCATGCCTACCCTCTCTGATCACTTCTAATGCTAATTCATTAATGAATAATGAAAACAGAACAGGACTGCAGACATCGCCTTGTTTGACACCGCGGGTACAACTAATATAGTCTGTTAGCTTAGCACCACATCTAATTCTGGTTTTAACATTGGTATACATACTATAAATACAACGAAAAATCTTACCTCTGATACCGTTTTTCAAAAGAATAGGCCACAATAAATTTCTCTCAATGGAGTCAAATGCTTTTTCGAAGTCAATAAAGGCAACATATAATTTGCGATTAAAAGAGAATTGTTTTTGTACTAGTGCCATCAACGTAAACATATGATCAACAGTCGAATAACCCCTTTTAAATCCTGCTTGATATTCACCCGTCAGATTATACTCATTTATGAATTCTTGAAGTCTGTTATTTATAATCGTACTATACATTTTGCTACTTATATCACACAATGAGATACCTCGGTAATTACTTGGGTTATTTAAATCACCCTTTTTAAACAAAGAGATTACAACAGAATCTGTCCAGTTTTCTGGAAAAATACCCTTATCAAATAATGCATTGAAAAGCTTTACAAAAAAATCAGCCACTACATCCCCAACATATTTCAACATTTCCCCGATAATTTCATCTGGTCCTGCAGCTTTACCATTTTTTAAATTTCTGATAACAAGTAAAACTTCTTCTTTGGATATTGGTCGGTTCATGGAACTAATGTCCACAACACTATTATCATTATGGTTTTGATCATTTTCATCTTCAATTATATATATATATATATAGAGAGAGAGAGAGAATTCAAACACAATAAAATGCATCTGATCTATAGTTTCTAATGTGGTGATTGCAAATTTCATACCATGCATGCATGAACATGATTATAATATATACATATACACACAATTAGGTCACACTGTCTTGGTATTTTCGGCTCTGCTCCATGTAAAAAAAAAAACACTGTGGTAAATACCCAGACCAACAAAAATGTATATATATATATATGTGTGTGTGTGTGTGTGTGTGTGTGTGTAATATAAAAAATATATGCCAAGTCTACTGTTGTTGATATATATAATATATCTATATTATATATATATAGAGAGAGAGAGAGAAAGAGAGACTTGAGTGCATGCTTATATATTTGTCTACCTATTAGTGGATTTTGTTTCCCTTTTTTTTTTCTTCTTTTTTTTCTTTTCTTTTTCTTTTGTTACATAAATTTGCCAGAGGACAACACTCACTTGTTTGACATGAGAGAGAGGGAAAGAGAAAGAGACAAAGAGAACACTGAACACTTTAATGTCAATAGCTTTACAGCCCTAATGACATGGGGGCTCGTAATACAAATAACAACATGCATCAATAGTAATAATATTGATGAAAACCAGATCCAAAACGAAATCAATCATTCTGTGCAACTAAGTGCAGTTCGACCATTCATTCAAAGTAATGTGATGTAGAGAGAAGAGAGAAAAAAAGATGTATAACATAAATATTTTCTACATGAGCATGACAACACAAATGTCAATTTTCGCAATGAACAACACCTGATACTATTTTATTGTTGTTTTTTTCGTCGCATGTTATTCGCTTCGGCAATATATTTTGCAAGTGACTGTAGTGAAGTTTCCTGATTTAGATTAAGCATTCCAAAAATATCTTCATTCCTTGCTGAATTTGTTTTAACTACAACACATTTTTCTCGAATTTCATCATAAGCTTTACAACTAAACAAAAAATGTAACTCGTCCTCCCTTGAATGACCGCACATCGGACAAGGGGAGAGTAACGAGGGCTCAGCTTATACCATTTTTTATAAGCATTAATTTTGACCCAGTCGTTCTCGATCTAAATCTGGCGAGACTTACCAGCCGCCGTGGCAAAGTGGTTAGCGTCGCGGACTGACGGCTGGGAGGATGCGGGTTCGAATCCCAGCGGAGGTGGGTTTTTCGGCCCGTGGCCGGCTCCTACCCAGAGTTGAGTAAGCTGTGGGCTTAAATGGGGAGACTGGGACCACACAGTCGAGTGTCATCCACTTCAAGGATGCGTCTTTGGGTGTGTTGCTCTACTTACCTGACCAGCACTGCAAGTGTCTGTATCTCTCGGCCCTGGTTAACGCCGGGATATCATTATGACAGGAAGCGTAGAGTACAGCCTTATAACGCAGTCCCAAACCAAAATGGACCTCCAAAGCAACATCGTCATCATCATCGTCATCCTCCTCCTCCTTCATCGTTATCAATATAAAAAAAACAAAATAGTCTCAAAGTCTGTGGCTAAATGAGCGGCGTGGGAATAATGCCACTGAAACGGTGCAGATGATGGAGCAGCAAAAAAAAAAAAAAAAAAAAAAAAAAAAAATCTGCCACCAGGGTTTGGTATTTTAAGGTATTCATCAATGTAGAAATATTGTGACAAATCCACACAGATCCAGCTGTTTTCTATGTCTGAGGTGTTGATAACACAGTATGAATTTTTTTGTACTGAACTTACTTGTCCATGTGTGCTTGGCACTCTTTGTTGTTATCTGCACAACTGCAGGATAGATTTTTCACTACTGCTTATTATTGTTTTGTTGTTTTTTTTGTTGCTTTTAAAGAAATAATCATTCATTAATCTATAAATTAACTCATATATATATATATATATATATATATATATATATATATATACACCACCTCTAGTGGATCTCCCAAGTCAACTGTATGTATGTCGACCAGCTAGCGCCTTAATCCCCTCCCTGGGTTTACACATGCAGAAGATCAAATACGCACAATATAGATCCAACGATTCGTGTTAAGTGCTGGTGGGTTATGGAAACACTAACATACCCAGCTTGCACAAACCCAGGAAA
>JAAQRG010071325.1:15000-33580 GCA_011634625.1 Babylonia areolata
CAAGACATTGTTCTCCAGCTGTTGACTAATTTTAGCAGTCTTGACAAAAAGTTAAAAACCATATTCTCATGCAAGAGAGAAAAACAACAGCAACAAAAACACGAACAACCAACTAAATGAATAAATAGATCAATAAATTAATAAAGAAAAGGCCATGTCTTCATGATGTAAGTCTCAACAACAAGTTCAAAAGTCTCAACTCATGCAGACAATCAAGTAACAGAAACATTACAGGATCAACACCAAACATACTCTAATCAAACCCCATTCCTCTGCCAACAACAATTCACCCTTTTGCTGGGAGGAAATATTTCAATCAAGTGTTCCCCCACTTGTCAGGGACGTTTGATGAAACAAGGGGAATTTTTTTAAAATATATTTTTAATTCTACCAAGAAAAAAATATAAGAACTGCGTAAAGGAAAGTCCCATGTTCTTTGAAGGAAAATGAAAAGATTCTGAATTTAGGCTTATTTTTCTAATTCAGAGAAATATTTGGGCATTTCAAATGGAGATAAAGAAAAGAAGAAAAAAAAAATTGTGCATTCCATAGATAAGTCTGTGACCAACTTCTACAGATAGACATCAAACAAGAAAATGAGCAAAAAAAAAAACAAAAAAAAAAAAAAAAAAAAAAAAAAAAACTGGCAATGACATGTTTGTCATCAGTTTATATCTGTACACAGAAAATAAAGCCGTTCTCTGATGTCCAGTGACAGTCTCTTCCTGGGCGACTGCTTCTCCCTGCACCACGCCTCCGCCTCCACACCCCCACTTTTCTCAGTGTCAGTTTCAGTTTTAAGAAGGTGTCAGAGTGTGCAGACAGATCCATATATGCTACACCACATCTGCTGCAAAAATAAATTAAAATGTATGTAATTTTTTTTTTTTTTTTTTTTTTTTTGAAAGAAGCAGATGCCTCACACTGCATATACCCAACACTTGATCTGGCCTTGAGAGCCTATCCCACGTTTGTGCCAGACATTAACACAATGATGAAATAGAATAATAAGACAAAATAAACAAATAAGTAGGTGGGCACACTGACGGGAAAGATGCACAGAAGGCAAATGATTAATAAAAACAAGAATGAAAATGGGCCACGCTCAGCAAACTTATGTACCTACACCATACATGCACACACTGACACAAGCAAGCAAATGCACACACAAACACTCACACAAACACGCAAACACACACACACATACACACATGTGCCTTCTATGAGGTCCAGTTAGTAAATTATCATTGAGAAGAAAGGGGTCTTCCTCCTGACATATACTCATTTAATAAAAAAAATTAAAAAAATTTAAAAAAGCAAAAAAAAGCTGGTAATGACATGTTTGTCATCAGTTTATATCTGTACACAGAAAATAAAGCCGTTCTCTGATGTCCAGTGACAGTCTCTTCCTGGGCGACCGCTTCTCCCTGCACCACGCCTCCCCCTCCACACCCTCACTTTTCTCAGTGTCAGTTTCAGTTTTGAGAAGGTGTCAGAGTGTGCAGACAGATCCATATATGCTACACCACATCTGCTGTAAAAATAAATTAAAATGTATGTAAATTTTTTAAATTTTTTTTAAAGAAGCCTCACACTGCATATACCCAACACTTGATCTGGCCTTGAGAGCCTGTCCCATGTTTGTGCAAGACATTAACACAATGATGAAATAGAATAATAAGACAAAATAAATAAATAAGTAGGTGTGCGCACTGACGGGCAAGATGCACAGAAGGCAAATGATTAATAAAAACAAGAATGAAAATGGGCCACGCTCAGCAAACTTATGTACCTACACCATACATGCACACACTGACACAAGCAAGCAAATGCACACACACACACACAAACACACACACACACACACACATGTGCCTTCTATGAGGTCCAGTCAGTAAATTATTATTGAGAAGAAAGGGGTCTTCCTCCTGACATATACTCATTTAATAAAAAAAAAGAAAATTTTTTTTTTAAATAACAAAAAAAGCTGGTAATGACATGTTTGTCATCAGTTTATATCTGTACACAGAAAATAAAGCCGTTCTCTGATGTCCAGTGACAGTCTCTTCCTGGGCGACTGCTTCTCCCTGCACCACGCCTCCCCCTCCACACCCCCACTTTTCTCAGTGTCAGTTTCAGTTTTAAGAAGGTGTCAGAGTGTGCAGACAGATCCATATATGCTACACCACATCTGCTGTAAAAATAAATTAAAATGTATTTAAATTTTTTTAAAGAAGCCTCACACTGCATATACCCAACGCTTGATCTGGCCTTGAGAGCCTATCCCATGTTTGTGCAAGACATTAACACAATGATGAAATAGAATAATAAGACAAAATAAACAAATAAGTAGGTGTGCACACTGACTGGCAAGATGCACAGAAGGCAAATGATTAATAAAAACAAGAATGAAAATGGGCCACGCTCAGCAAACTTATGTACCTACACCATACATGCACACACTGACACAAGCAAGCAAATGCACACACAAACACTCACACAAACACGCAAACACACACACACACACACACATGTGCCTTCTATGAGGTCCAGTTAGTAAATTATTATTGAGAAGAAAGGGGTCTTCCTCCTGACATATACTCATTTAATAAATAAGTAGTATTTTTACACCAAAAATATATATCAAACTAAACGTTTGGTGTGTACTCTTCATGCTCACTGAACCTCACACACACAAAGGAAAAATCAGAACAGATGCATGCTGTTAGTGGACGGCAAAGTGACACTGGGGAAGCAATTTTTTTTTTTTTATGTTCTGTCATCTCAAGCAAATGCGCACACACAAACACTCATACAAACATGCAAACACACACACACACACACACACACACACAAAGGAAAAATCAGAACAGATGCATGTTGTTAGTGGACGGCAAAGTGACACTGGGGAAGCAATTTTTTTAATTTTTTTTTATTCTGTCATCTCAAGCAAATGCACACACACAAACACTCATACAAACACGCAAACACACACACACACACACAAAGGAAAAATCAGAACAGATGCATGCTGGTAGTGGACGGCAAAGTGACACTGGGGAAGCAATTTTTTTTTTTTATGTTCTGTCATCTCAAGCAAATGCGCACACACAAACACTCATACAAACATGCAAACACACACACACACACACACACACAAAGGAAAAATCAGAACAGATGCATGCCGTTAGTGGATGGCCAAGTGGCACTGGGGAAGCAATTTTTTTTTTTTTTTTTTTATGTTCTGTCATCTCAAGCAAATGCACACACACAAACACTCATACAAACATGCAAACACACACACACACACACACACAAAGGAAAAATCAGAACAGATGCATGCTGTTAGTGGACGGCAAAGTGGCACTGGGGAAGCAATTTTTTTATTATTTTTTTTTTATGTTCTGTCATCTCATGGTTTAAAGGCACTGAACAGGTCAATCACATGATCACAATCCTGAAGCTGAAAACAAAGCACCAACAAACAAACAAAACTTCTGCCTTCATAACAGACGTCTCATCAAAGCATTCAAAAATTTGAACTCATGCAGACAATCCGACAGCTGAAAGCCCACAGTGTCAGCAGCCAACCCTGCTTAACACCCCCATTCCCATGCCAACAGTTCATCACAGGAACACATTCCAAACAAAAAAAAAAAAAAATGACTGGCAGCATCATACCTTTTGGTCTTTGCTGATGAAAATTCACTACCCACATTCGAGTCACTGTTACCACTAGATTGTCTTTCTGAGCTTCCACTGTTGGAGGTAAAGAGATGCAGATTAGCAATCATGAAGTTACTGGTCAGCATTCATGCTGTCAAAACTTTCATGCATATTTACACAGATTAACCATCATGAAGTTATTGGTCAGCATTCATGCTGTCAAAACTTTCATGCATATTTACACAGATTAACCATCATGAAGTTATTGGTCAGCATTCATGCTGTCAAAACGTTCATGCATATTTACACAGATTACCAATGAAGAAGTTTCAAGATGAACTGGTCAACTTTCATGCTGTCAAACTTTCACGCATATATACACAGATTATCAATCTTGGAAGCTGCAATGTGGACAGGTCAGCATTCATGCTGTCAAACTTTCTTGCTTACTTCTGTTCACACTATGATTTGAACAAACAAGAGGGGAACAAGTATGGTGATCTGTTCAGCAAACATGCCGTGTTCTGCACTGTCTTGTATTTTACAGGAGAGGTATGTCCAATATGAAGAGGCACTGGTCTTGAGACCAAACTAAAGGTCTACAGAGCAGTAGTTCTCCCCACACTACTGTATGCCTGCGAAACTTGGACAGTGTACCAACAACATGCCAAGAAGCTGAACCACTTCCACACAACATGCCTAAGGAAGCTACTGAACATCAAGTGGCATGACAGGACCCCAGACACGGAGGTGCTTGCAAAAGCCACCCTTCCCAGCATCTTCACCATCCTGATGCAGTCCTAGCTTCGCTGGGCTGGACACATGGCGCGCATGCCAGACCATCGGTTGCCCAAAAGGCTCTTCTATGGCGAGCTGCGACGAGTAATTTCTCCATAGGGGCAGACAAGCAAATTTGCACACGACAGGAATCAGACCCCTCCCCCACCACCCTTCCCACAAACCAGAATCTGAACAAATGAGTCATTGCATGGTATGTGTAATTCAATTATTTCTTAACAAAACACAAAAAAAAAAAAAAAAAACAACAAACAAACAAAAAAACAACCCAAACATCACAAACACAGCTATCACAGAGCGACGCACTCACTTGGTGTACTTGTCGTACTCCTCAAACGTCATCCAGATGTCCGACCTGCGCGACACTAGCGCCCGACCCGTGCTCAGGTTCTCCTTCGTGACCACGGGGGCCACGCGGGCCATGGGCGGGTACATGTGCCTCACGTCGATCATCAGGGACCCGTTCTTGGAGCGCTTCATCTTGTCCTTGTGGCGGATCTCGGGAGGGGTCTTGGGCTTCTTAGGGGGGCGGGCGAAGTGCTCCTCCAAGCCAGAGAGAGGTCCCTTGGGCAGTGCCACCTTCTTGATGATGTGATGCTTGGGCATTTCCGCCGGGTAGAGCAGCACTGGGTGGGCGGAAGAAAAGATGAGGTGGGTTTTTTTTTTGTTTTTTGGGGGGGTAAAAAAGTAAGTGTATCCACATATGCATGTGTAGTAAGTGCACATGTAAAACACTGAGCATGAGCACCCACACACACATACACACACACACACTTGTCAATTTCTTCCAGAGGTATTGCTTGGGCAATTCTGAGGAGTAGACAAGCAGTGGGCAGGATAAAAAATTGGGTTATTGTTTTGGGGTGGTTTTATGTTGGTTTTTTTTTTTTTTTAGTGTCCTTTTTTTGGATACATAGCAAGCATAGCCACAAGTGCTCATGTAGATGCATGTGCTAATGATGTGCAAGAGCACATAAACACACATGTACACATGATCACACTCAGAAACACACACACATACACACACACTCAGAAACACACACACATGCACACACTCAGAAATGCACACACACATGCACACACTCAAAAAGAACCACACACAATCACAATCACACTCACACACACATGCACACACACACACACTCACAAAACACATACATACACACACATCCCACACACACATACACACACACAAAATACACACACATATGCACACACACACACCCAGCCACCCACACCCATCCACCCACCCATACCCTCCTACCCCTCCACCCTATGCACCCCCCCTCCCCCATCACACTCACACAACACACACAGCCACTGACCTCTGTCCAAGAGCTCTGGAGTGAGGACCACTCCTTTCTCCTGGCACAGGCGGATGGCGTGGAAGTACTCTCGCAGGCAGCTGCGACGGAACTGGTTGAGCAGCTCCCCAACCTCCCCCTCCAGGGTGGACTCCATGCAGTGGTTGTCCACGTCCTTGTGGCCAATCCGGATCACGCCTGGTGTTTCCTCGTGAGTGCCCTTCTTCTCCGGCCATGGCTAGTAGGACAGGGGGGTTGGGGGGAGTCAGCACACACACGTATGTATTTGATTTGATTTGATTTGATTTGATATGGACACTAAAACAGTCATGCACGTAAAAGCCCACTCGTGTACATACGAGTGAACATGGGAACAGCCCACGAACAAAGAAGAAGAAGAAGATATGGATACTTCTATAGCACCTATCCTCAGTCAGAGACCAAGCTCTAAGCACTTTACAAACTCAGGATCATTTAAATGCACAACAGACTGCCTAGCTGGGTCTCTAGAACCGACTGATGGCTGCCATTGGGCGCTCGACGTTTGTTTCCTGTGTCATTCAATCAGATTTCTGGCACACACACACATACACACACTCAGCCATGTAACGTTTACGGGTATGACCGTGTATGTATGCAAAGATGTGCACGCATGGATGCACATCCATGCACGTGCACGCAAACATGCACACACCCACACACATACATACACACATACACACACATGCCAACACATACATATATACACACACACGTACACACACACACACAAAGACACACACACAGACACACACACACACACACAGAGAGGCACACACACACATAGGTGCCATGGACACATGTTTTCAAACAATGGGGAAAATGCATGAAAGCTGTGGGAGGACACACTGCAAAAGCTGGTACAGTCATTTTATGTGCAAGTATACTCTGACAGCTGCATTCAGATGCTTATAGAGCATCCCTAGTATCATATTTTAAAGCTAAATTACACACAACCATGAGTGTACAGACCCACACCCATCTCACCCATTTCTTCTGCCTGGCTCGTTCCAGAATGGTTTTGTCGTGCTTCCTCAGTTCCAGCATCTCCTCCGCCGAGGATCCCATGCGGCATTCCTCCCTCAGGTCTGGAGGAGGGGGTTCCAGAGAGCTGGGCGTGGCACTGCGACTGTGATGGGCGGAGCCTGAGCGACTGACTGACGTGCTGCTGCTGCTTCCAGAGTCGCCTTTCTTCTCAGTCTGGATTGTGAGTGTGGATGGAAGGCAAGTCAGTTGATGGATCACTGCCAGTCACGGTTGTCAGCAAACGGTTTTCACAAACAGACGCTACGATATTAAAAGATAATTTCTAGTGTAGAAAGTACTACCACCACCACAAAGAGAAATGTCTGTACAATCCAACAGTACAAACATTTAATGCCACAGATTCTCAGATACACTCACAATCCTGTTCCGTGTTTTAATAGAAGACAAAGAAGGGTCTGAGGGAGGTTAGGTGGGCACAGCGGCCAACTTGGTTTTCAGGTCTGGCATTATCAGCGCTGTCCTCGAGAGCTCGCTGCCAGCTAAATGTCCATCTATGACAATGACTATCAGAACAGAAGTGGAGGCAACTGCTGTCATGACTATCTACGCTAGGTTGTTTTTTGTTGTTTTTTTTTTAAGTTATAGTGGAGAGTGTCTTGTCCAAGTTACATCCCCACCCTCTAGGCCAAGAGGGTTTTAGGAGAGTCTGTGTTGGGATGGTCCTCGAGTTCCAACTAGACCCCTAGACTGCAGCGCTAAAAGCTAGTGCAATCTTGCCTCCAACTTTTTTTTTTAAAAGAGTCACAGTCCTTCAGAAAAGATTAAGATATTGTATATAATGATAATCATAATAATGATGATAATAATAAGAACAATAAGAACAACATTGTGTGTGTGTGTGTGTGTGTGTGTGTGTGTGTGTAAGTGTGTGTGTGTTTGTGTGTGTGCATGTAATGGAGTAAGACACAGAGAGATAAACTGCATCCATGTATTAGTAGTGTGTGTTGTTCTATCTTTTTGGGGGGAAAGACTGCAGGTTGAATGATCCATTATTTTTTTTACTTTTCCTTGGCTTGTCTGCCTCAACTCTGTATAATTCTGTCACATCTTCTGAACAAAGACCTCTTCTTTATCCAGATACCTACATTAGAATAAGTTTCAACGATCATTTGTTCCACTGTCCCACGCTCCTTTCATGATTGTCAGCAATTTTCTTCCCCCACCCCCCCACTTCCAAACGAGATCTGGTTAAAGGGAGACAAGCACAGACATTTGCCCTTGTATGTGTTTGAAGAAAATAAAGAATGCTTTCCCATGAGATTTTTTGTTCTTGACAGTTTGGTTGTTTTCATCTCTGACAGTATCAGTTTGAAAGAAGTGTTAACTCCTGCAGACAGATCCATATATGCTACACAACATCCACCTAAAAAAATAAAATAAAAGACAATAAAAATATAGATAGATATATAATACCACGATATAATAAAATGAAATTTATGTGAAAGATTTTTTTTTTTTTAATTAGGTTTCATTGACAGTGAACTGAACACACACACACACACACACACAAACACAAACATGCACACACATCCCTATTTATAATGACATATTGATATATACTATATGCATCTCAGTCATATAAAGCATCATTCAGCAAACATATACATGAACAAGCACATGTACACACACATACATACATCAGTTAAGTGTATCTGACAAACACATACGTTGCTTGCACACATCTGCACAACTGGACTCACACCCAGCTCCCCCTTTCCCCCACAAACGACAGTTATTCTATTATTCCCCTGGCCGATGAATCTTCACTGGATGTCTCCATGAGACCGGATTCAATGGACCCCCAGCTGCTGTCTTTGGAGGGTGTAATTCTCACACACACCAAACTCCCATCCCTTAGGCCCACCCTACCCCCCACCCCTTTTTGACTCACTTGGGTAAACAAAGTGAGTCTTTACACAAGTGAGTCTATGTTTTAACCTGGTGTTCGGTTGTCTGTGTGTGTGTGTGTGTGTCCGTGGTAAACTTTAACATTGCCATTTTCTCTGCAAATACTTTGTCAGTTGACACCAAATTAGGCATAAAAATAGGAAAAATTCAGTTCTTTCCAGTCATCTTGTTTAAAACAATATTGCACCTCTGGGATGGGCACAAAAAAATTAAAAATGAAGCCTAATTATATGCAAACTGCATTTACTGTTATATTTATATTTTTTGTATTCTCTAAACTTGGCACTTTGATCTGATATTCTGACCCAACAAGAGCAGTCATTATTTTCATTTTTTGTTCAAACAGGAACTTCTTTTGCTAAGCATGGAAGTTTTATTTATTTTGTAAACGTTTTGGTGCAGATAGTAAAAAAGGGAAATTACTCTGTAATTAATGCTAGGGGACCTAATTCGCTTTAAACTGATCTTTCTCATCTTAAACATTACATTTTGAAATTATACTCAATACATAAAAAGCTTGGATTTTTTTTTTAAAGTGTATCACAAGTGAGTCTTGAAGGCCTTGCCTCTCTTGTTTTCTTTTTTTTGTTGTTGTTGTTGTTGTCTATTTGATAATACATCCTTGCAAATGACAGGAAGAGATAAGACTTGAATTTTTTTTTTTTTTTAAAGTCTTTCACTGAATCTGAACCTGTTTGTGTGAAACACTGCTGATGCTGACTCCTGCATTCAAGCAGCAGTTGTTTGTGTGCTTCTGGCCGGGAAAGGTTGAATTATCTCCCTTCGACCACTTGTTATATACCTCTGAGTTAACAGGGACCCAAGTTACAGCATCTGGAAAATGTCTGGAACTTTTAATTAGTGGGTCTGTGTAAGCACTTTTTGTTACTTTTCCCACCGTTTGAAGCGCAGAAATATTTCTTTATTCTTGTACACCAACCTTACTTGGCTTGATGATAATCTTTTTTTTTTTTTTTTTTTTGGCAATAGGTTAGAGTTCCTGAAAATTAGATGGCTATTACTTTATGAATAGTAATTTTGGGATTAAATCTGAGAGCACTACAGTGTGTGAAGAACATCTTGATTATGATTTTTTTTTATGATTTTTGATCTTATGTGCTGATATAATTGTCTGTGGAAGAACTTCATAGAATTCCATGATTTTTTTCTGTGGAAAAATTCCACAAATTACTCGCTCATTTTGCTGTAAATTACTTCGAAATGCAAGTAATTCTTTTTTCTTTTTAAACTGTGCATTCTGTCATGATCATGTTGACATAGTAGTAACTCTTTTGTTTCAATGCTATTAATTTTGCTTGTTTTGTTTCTTTTCTTTGTTGTTCAGATTTTTGTTTGGCATTGAATTAAAAATTGAATGGAGAGTTGGACGTGAACGTTGAACTACACACATGCATGACAAACACTTCACACCTCGCCCCTCTACCTTGAGATCTTCCCTGGATGTAAATGTTTGTTTGATACTTTTGATGCTTTCTCCCTGATTTATGCACAAGCTATTCATGTCCATCTAAACTTCTTTTTTTTCCAGAGAGCAAGAATGTCACATTTTGATGCTGCTTCATCATCTACTGATGGCTCTCATCCCTCTTCTTCTTCTTCTTCTTCTGCGTTCGTGGGCTGCAACTCCCACGTTCACTCGTATGCACACGAGTGGGCTTTTACGTGTATGACCGTTTTTACCCTGCCATGTAGGCAACCATACTCCGTTTTCGGGGGTGTGCATGCTGGGTATGTTCTTGTTTCCATAACCCACCGAACGCTGACATGGATTACAGGATCTTCAACGTGCGTATTTGATCTTCTGCTTGCATATACACACGAAGGGGGTTCAGGCACTAGCAGGTCTGCACATATGTTGACCTGGGAGATCGTAAAAATCTCCATCCTTCACCCACCAGACGCCGTCACCGTGATTCAAACCCGGGACCCTCAGATTGACAGTCCAACGCTTTAACCACTCGGCTATTGCGCCCGTCTGCTGTCATCCCTCAATTCAGCATAACATTTAACAATCTGGATACTGTTTTACAAGCTAAAAGCTATGGATGCCTACATGACATGGTCAAAGCTGTCATACACGTAAAAGCCCATCAAACATATGAGTGAATGTGGGAGTTGCAGTCAACGAATGAAGAAAAAGAAAAATAACAAGCAGAACTACAGCGCAAGTCACAGAATACACCCACTGCAATACACACAGTATCCCGCTCAGTTCTCACCTCCACCTCTCCAATCTCATTGGCAGAGTACTCGGCAGCAATCTCTTTCTGCATATCACCGGCACTTCTCTGAGAATTCATCCAGCCTGCCTCATTGTTGTTCTGGTTCGTGTTGAGCTCTCGGCTCTTTGCTGAAACCGTCAGACATGCAGAAAACGGTTGCAGCTCCTTTCAGCGTTCACGGCACAAATGGTATCATGCCCACTGAATTTTTCATTTAATAAGAGACAGAAAAAAAATACATTCCTGGTGCATTTTTAGCCATAAACAAGAGAAAGATATAAAAGTCGCTTAATGTGGTCAGATGAAAAAGAAAAATGAAAAATAGAGCATGCACAGTTCTGCAGAGGTGTAGTGCTTTATCAATCTGTCACCCTTCTCACACACTATACCCCAACCCAATGTTGTTGTTTTTTGTTTTGTTTTTCTTCTTGCTTTGCCTCACAGCTGTTGAACAAAGAGAAAATATAATGGAAAAGACCAAAGAAGTGACTTCCCTTTGTTTGCCAGATTCAACGCTGTCACACCAGATGTTTCACAGAATATTTGCTGTTCTTTACTTTCAGCAAAAACTGCACCAGTACAACCAGTTATGATCTGGTCTTAATAACAGTTGCTCCTTCATCTGTTTGCTGCAATACGTGTTTCAAAAACTCATGTTGTTTCATGGTCATCAGTATTAAGGTTAACTCACTCAGTAATGCTGGTTAGCTCCCCTGACTTTTCCCACAGACAACCAATTTGTATGGGTAAGAAATAAAATCGCCAAAAAACAAATACAAGAATTCATGAACTGAAAACTTCAAACCTGATCAGCAAGATAATAAGTCAGTTGGGGAAAAAATATAAAACTTCCTCTCTTCTTATGCTATCATACAATGAGATGATGAAAGTATCCATATTTTTTGTTTGAAATTTGCACACACTGATGACTTGTAAACAAATCCAGGAAAGCACAAAGAGATTCAAACAGATTGAATTCAGAACATTATGAAGCCATTATCGGCCCCTTCATCTAATTCTGTTGTCTGCCTTGTGGCTGAGGCGAAACTGGGTCAGACGCCATTGTTGACACTCGCTGTTCACGTGAACCAGTCACCTCCAAAATAACTCTCCTGCTTGCGAGCACAGCAACACATGGTGCGTTTATTGGTCACAGTAGAGAGTGGAAAAGTCAGTTAAGATATTCTTAGCTCGTAATGTCATTATGAATATTAGGTGCCACTCCAAAACTTCAAAACTATCTCAGGTCCCCATTGTGGGCCCCTTCATCTGAAACAGTTGTAAACAGTGGGGCCCTGATTGGGGCTCTTCGTCCGCAGTGAGTTAAAGGTCCAAAAGCCTTTTACAGCCATAGGGGTAGTGAATTCATATTTATTCATTTTAGTCTACGATTTGACAGAGAGAGGTGGGGCCCAATCCTCCTCTGCTGTCCGTTTTAACTTTTCCCGACCCAATTCAGGTTCCTACTCACAAATGGGTGGGTGAAGTGAGGAAAACCAGGGAAATTAATAAAGTATGTGCCTTTCCCTCAGACACAACACCATGCCGAAACAGGGTATCGAACTCTAACCACTGGTGCACACACTGGATCAGTAGTCTAACACCTAACCCATTCTGCCATGGTGACCCTCAGTATATACAAAGCAAAACATGTGCAATGCATTATACGAAGACAGCTGCAGACAGGAACAGAATGTTTTTTTATTTTTTATTTTTTTTTTTTAATGACTGATACACTCCTCACCTTCCATCTCTTATAACGCTTTCATGAAGGAGATAGCTAAAAAAAAATAAAATAAAATTTTAAAAAAATCTTATCAATAACATTAACTCTGCCAAGATCAGCTCCATCAATATTCTACTGTAGAAATATCCATGTGAAAGTCTATTTCTCTCTATTGAACAACATTAAAGAGAAGTAACTCTCTCCATTTACAAGATAAACAACTTCAAGTCAATGCAGCTTATGGTACCAATTCAGTAAGAGTTATTTCGCTTTACTGTTGTTGAACCCTTTACTGTTCTAGCCTCATTGTTATTTCATTACTGAAGAAATGTCCATGTGAAAGTCTATTTCTCTCTATCAAACAACAATAAAGAGAAGTAACTCTCTCCATTTTCAAAGTGTGCAACTCCGAGTCAATGCTGCATATGCTACCAATTCAGCAGAGTTATTTCTCTTCATTGTTGTTAAATCCTTTACTCTCCTAGCCTTATTGTCATTTCATTTCTCTCTCTCTCTCTCTCTCTCTCTCTCTCTCTCCCACATGCACACACACACACAACCACACACACATACACACACACACACACACACACACATGACACACACACACAACCAGCCAAAAACCCGCCACTGGAAAATCTGGACAGGTTACCAGTGGTCTTGTTACACACACACACACACCACCACCACCACCATCACAAACACATCACCACACAAATACACAACACACACATATCACAACACACACACACACACACACACACACAGATACACACATCAAGACACCCACAGCCACACACGAGCTCTCTCTCTCTCTCTCTCTCACAACTACCCGAAAACCTACCACTGGACAATTTAGATGGGGTGAGGACAGGTTGCCAGTGGTCTTGTCACACACACACACACACACACATCACACCCACCCCCACTCTCCCACACACACAACCAACCCACCACTGGACAGTTTGGACGGGGGTGAGGACAGGTTGCCAGGGGTCAAGGTCTTGTCGCTGGACCTGGCAGTCATGCCGCGGGCGCTGCTAGCTGTGCTGTTGTCGTGTCGCCTGGAGGCTCTGCGCTCCATCTTGAGGGCGGCCAGACCCTGGGAGACCTCCTTGAAGTCCAGCAGCTCGTCAAAGTTGTTGTCCAGGGTCACCATCAGGTCCTCCACATCCGACAGGGTCAGCGGGATCTGGTACTGAAAATAGTGTTGTTATTATTATTGTTATTAGTATTACTGTCAGGATCAGGAGAGATATGTCCCAAGGGTCAATATGGCCATCATCGCAACGGACTTGGGAGAGCGCATGCAAAAAGAGAAAAGAAAGAAAGAAAAAACCTACTACAGTTAATGATGGAAAGCAGTAGCTGGCAGGGAACTTTTCATGGCCGCCTTGGATGCTTTGATCATTCCTGCACACACAACTCCTTCCTCCAGCTGATTCCAATCTGCTATTCTTTTCACACAAAATGAGTTCTTTAGCTGGTCTGTCCTGCAGAACTGAATGGAATTGTTATTGGTATCATTTTTGTTATCATCATTATTATCATCATTATATTTGTTGTTGTTGCTGTTGTTGTTGTTTGTGAATGTAAGCTCTTTCCTGTTTGTATAAGAGAAGACAGAGAGAGAGAGAGAGAAAACTAGTAAAGTGGAATAAATCAAAGCAATATCAAAATAGATTATCATAGGGGAGGGGAGAGGGGTTGGGTATGAGGAGTAGAGGGAGGGGGCCTGGGGGTGAGGGTGTGTGGGGGTGAGGGGGGGTCAGGGGCTGAAGGAGACATCAAGTTGGAAAAAAAAAAAAAACTGATTTCCTTCAGGAACTGAAAAAAGAGTATGGGGGATGGGTCGAGTGAGGTTGTTGTTGGGGCATGGAGAGGGGGTGGGGGGACATCCCGGAGAAAGAAAGAAAAAGAGAGAGAGAGGGTGGAGGGGTGGGGGGGAGAGAGAGAGCAAGCGAGGAACAGAAAAATTCAACTGACTTTCTTCACAGCTGCCATCAGTTCGCTTTTGGTCAGCTTCCAGTCGTTGTTGGTGTCGGCGTTGCGGAAGAGATCGATCAGTCGGATCTTCTTCTCCGTCAGGAACTTGTCCAGGGTCTGCAAGGCTGTGGGCACCGGCACCTGCTCAGTAAGTCAGATTAAAGGTTAAAGGTCTCATTCAAACTCACCTTTTTGTTCAGCATTCATTGGGGCAGTGAATTCACATCCACTGCTGTCTAGGGATCTACTACTGTTTGTGGTGCTTACTTCAGTGTATTCTGCAATATATGTACATATAATATAGATGCATTACATTTAATCAGATTGTACTGCATAATAATTCTCTCAGGCCATTCTACACGTGGCAGTATCTCTCTCTCTCTCCTTCTCTCTCTCTCACTCTCTCTCTCTCTATCTCTCTCTCTCTATATATATACACATATATATGTGTGTGTGAGAGTGCATGTGTGTGTGTGTGTGTATGCACGTGCACATAGATGTGTGTATATGTGTGCGCATTGTCAGTGCGTAAATGAAATCAGCTTCAAAAGGTGTTACTTTTTCATGCAATAAAATCAGGAATAAAAAGATCATTTATATCAAGACTTTTGTTGTTGTTTTTTGTTTGACTTGACAACTCCTGTTGCTCAAGTGCTTCTGGGGGGGTTGAGCGGACAGGGGTGGGATTATTTTGGGTTTTTAAAAAAATAAATCATGCAATGAAAGTTTACATTCCAGACCTGAAAGAAAAAACAACCACCATCACAATAACTTTGCTCCCCATACTACCACCCAAGCTCCCCACCACCACCCTTCCTTAAAAAGTAAGTAAATAAAAATAATAACAGTAAAAAAAAAAAAATAATAAAAAAAAAGGCACATCACCTTCATGCTTGGTACGACCGGCAGCTCCTTCTCCTCCGGCACCGGTTCCGGAGGGGGAGGCGATTCCGGTTTCCACAGCCTGGCCGCCCTGAGCTGGTTCTGCACGCGTTTCTCCAGCTCCGACTTGTCGGCTTTGCGTTCGAGGAGGGCTTCGCTCAGACCCATCCCATCCAGATTGGCACGCAGAGCCTGCCGTTCTGAGAACCATCGCTTGTAACTGGCTTCCTTCTCCTTTTCTTCCTGTGAGGGTAAACAAACAAACAAACAAACAAAAAAAAAAACAATTGTCAGCCTGCCATTCTGAGAACCATCCCTTGTAACTGGCTTCCTTCTTTTCTTCCTGAGAGGGAAAACAAACAAACAAACAAAACAATTGTCAGCTTGCCGCTCTGAGAACCATTGCTTGTAACTGGCTTCCTTCTCTCTTTCTCCCTGAGAGTGAGAAGGTAAAAAAAAAAAAAAATTTTTTTTTTTTTTTAAATTTCTGCTTGTTGCTCTGAGAACCACATCTTTTAACTGGCTTCCTTCTCCTTTTCTTCCTGAGAGGGAAAACAAACAAACAGACAAAATAAAAAAAACAATTGTCAGCTTGCCACTCTGAGAACCATCCCTTGTAATTGGCTTCCTTCTCCTTTTCTTCCTGAGAGGGAAAACAAACAAACAAACAAACAACAACAAAAAAAAAACAAAAAAACAACAATTGTCAGCCTGCCGTTCTGCGAACCACATCTTGTAACTGGCTTCCCTCTCTCTCTTTCTTCCTGGAATATGAAAACAGAAAAAAAAATTGTCAGCTTGCCACTCTGATTCTGAGAACCAGTTCTTGTAACTGGCTTCCTTCTCTCTTTCTTCATGACAGGGTAATCAAACAAACAAACGACGGGCGAAATAGCCGAGTGGTTAAAGCGTTGGACTGTCAATCTGAGGGTCCCGGGTTCGAATCACGGTGACAGCGCCTGGTGGGTAAAGGGTGGAGATTTTTACGATCTCCCAGGTCAACATATGTGCAGACCTGCTAGTGCCTGAACCCCTTCGTGTGTATAATTATGCAAGCAGAAGATCAAATACGCACGTTAAAGATCCTGTAATCCATGTCAGCGTTCGGTGGGTTATGGAAACAAGAACATACCCAGCATGCACACCCCCGAAAACGGAGTATGGCTGCCTACATGGCGGGGTAAAAACGGTCATACACGTAAAAGCCCACTCGTGTGCATACGAGTGAACGCAGAAGAAGAACTATAAACACCGACACGCACGCTTTTAGACAGAAACAAATTCAGTCACGCACGCTCAGAGAGAGAGAGAGAGAGAGAGAAGGGAGGAGTTCTAGGGGGAAAGGGGGAAATGGACAGAACTCCGAACGTTGAACTATAGATACTTATAGAATAGTTGCGTAACATGATGAGGGCTGAATACAGTTTTAGCCGAACAGTGCTGGTTTTTGTCTGGTCTGCCTGGTTTCCATCATTGCACGTTTGAACAGACAGATAGCATCCGTTTTCTCTTGCAACATGATCAAACAATGAAACTGAGAACAGAGCTGCAAATCTCTGCATCAGCTACTGTGGGTTTTGGTTGTTGGTGAAGAAGAAGAAGAAGAAGAAGAAGAAGAAGAAGATGATGATGATGGTGTGTGTGTGTGTGTGTGTGTGTGTGTGTGTGTGTGTGCCTGCGTGCGTGTGCGTGCGTGCGTGCGTGCGTGCCTGTGTGTGTGTGCGTCTGACCACCATATTATGCCTTTGTACTTCTATGTTATTATTTTAGTGTGTGCCTGCGTGCGTGTGCGTGCGTGCGTGCGTGCGTGCATGTGTGTGTGTGTGAGAGAGAGAGAGAGGAGATGGGAGAGGGGAGAGAGAGAGGGAGAGAGGGAGATTGTGGGAGAGAGAGATGGAGAGAGAGAGGGAGGAGAGAGAGAGAGGGAAAGAGAGAGAGAGGGAGAGAGAGAGGGAAAGAGGGGGAAAGAGAGGGAGAGAGAGAGAAAGAGAGAGAGAGGGGGAGGGAGAGAGTGGGAGAGAGAGAGGGAAAGAAGGAGAGAGAGATTGTGAGAGAGAGAGAGGGTGAGAGAGAGAGGGGGAGAGAGAGAGGGGGGGGAGGGAGAGAAATGCATTCGCAAATCTTTCTTGACGTTTCTCCTTCCTTTTCCTTTCTCTCTTTCTCTCTTTCTTTCTTTCTTTCTTTCTTTCTCTTTTTCTTTCTTTCTTGACTTCTTTCTTTCTTTCTTTCTCTTTCTTTCTTTCTTTCTTCCTTCTTTCCTTTCTTTCTTTCTCTTTCTCTTTCTTTCTTTCCTTCTTTCTTTCTTGACTTCTTTCTTTCTTTTTCTCTTTCTTTCTTTCCTTCTTTCTTCCTTTCTTTCTCTTTCTTTCTTTCTCTCTCTTTCTTTCTCTTTTTCTTTCTTTGTTGACTTCTTCCTTCCTTTCTTTCTCTTTCTTTCTTTCTTTCTTTATTCTTTCCTTCCTTCCTTCCTTCCTTTCTTTCTTTATTTCTCTTTCTTTCTCTTTCTTTCTTTCTTCCTTTCTCTTTTTTCTCTTTCTTTCTTTCCTTTTCCAGCGTTTGTTTGTTTGTTTATTTTCCCTCATTTCTGTCATTCTTCTTTCATTCACACTTTTGCTCTATCCTCCCTTTCTTTCTTTCCCCCTTCCTGCATTCCTTTCTTGTCGTTTTCCCTTCCTTTAAACAGTTTCTTTCCTTCTTTCTGTCAGTCTTTCTTTTCTTCTTCCTTCTTTTTTTTTCTCTCTCTCTTTTCTTTCTTTCTTTTATTTTCTTGTCGTTCACTGCTTTTTTGTGTGTGTCTCTCTCTCTCTCACACACACACACACACACACAGAGAGAGAGAGAGAGAGAGAGAGAGAGAGAGAGAGAGAGAGAGAGAGAGAGAGAGAGAGAGAGAGAGAGAGAGAGAGAGTATTTAACGTATAATTCTTTTCAAAGTTCAAGAAAGCAATTTTCATACCAGAGGCAAAATTGTGCATTAAAAA